>JZKD02S1686850.1:682487-700303 GCA_000966675.3 Picea glauca
AGGCTCTTTCATTAACTCAGCAAAAGAATTTGGCAAATACATGAATATACCTCATTCTGAAATCAAGCTGCAGAACTAATGCTCAGATCAGAAAAAAGACATCACCATTGAATTCGTGGTGTCAAATTACCCAAAAATGATTGTCTCCACTCTCCGATCCGATTCTGGCACTCCCAGGCCCAAGAGAAACTCTGTCTTGATTTTTGTGCCCACTGCAACTTGTAAAAATGACAGTTTTCGTATCGAAATATGTGCTCGCGGATGTACGGTCGCGCATCTCCCCCCCGGTGACTGGTGGAAAATCATATTTAATATAAAACCGACAAACAAATATTTTAATGGAACGGTTTAAGCAGATTGTCTATGGCGCTAAAGTTAGGGCGCTAGACGTGGGGAGGTCTCGGGGTCAAACCCTGCAGGCTCCCATTTTAGTGCTATAGTTATAACTTCCACCAGACTTGGTTAGCGGCTTCTAGATGTGGCGGTTGTGACCATATATGGGGTACCTCAGCCATATTTGGAGGGGTCCCACCAATATATTTTTATTTATTTTTCGGATATTGGTTGTCCTTGGACGTTTTGGGGATGCCACATGTCGCCCGTTGATTGGTCCACATGGCATATTCTGATTGGTCCACTTGAATGTTAACATCATGCCCAGTCAACCATACATGATGCATGACACTTCCTGGATGGTGCCACGTGGCATCTCTTGGGGGTGCCATGTGGCACTTTTCTATTGGTCCACGTGGACCCCTAAAAAGTTGAATGGAGGGTGACACATGGCAATCTGTGGTGTTTCCACATGGCATGTTGATGTCAGCAGCCCGTACAATGACATCACCCTAGAGTTTTAGCTTCTTATGTCATGTTTAAATCAGCAATACAGACGATGATGTGTCCCCTGTTGACTAGCCCTATTTGACCACAACTTTGACCGCGAATATCTTTCAAACCGTAACTATGTTTGACTAGTTGTTTGCGTTGTTAGAAAGATTGTGACGTGCTCTTCGTGATCATGTCATTTTCATTGAGTTTGGGGAACTTTGAATTTTTTCCCTTTCTCTGCCTGCTGAAGCCATTTTGAGCATCCTAATTTGCCTCTGTGATTTGTAAGTTATTCTTTGTAATGTTCCCAAGCCAATTTTTCGCTTGGAAACACTAGATAACCAATGTATTAACTTTTTGTTGTTTGTGTATGCAGGTTGGCCTCTTAAATTTTGGCCTTAGGGTTTATGTTGATGAATTATACATGTGTTGCATCAATAAATAAGAGATACAATCATGAAACATACCTCAACCATATGCAATATGATAGAAAAGACAAAACATCTCAAATCTTCTTTTATTCATGAAATAGAAGAACTTGCTACAATGAAGATGTCGATTTGGAATGCTCAACAAATGGATAAGAAGATAGATAATATAAGTTGCTACAAAATGCTCCCACAAGAATACTACAAGCCTCTAATGGATGAATTCTCAATGAAGATCAAGACAAGTATAGATCTGGTTGTTTGAAGTGCCAAAGCCCTAACTGAATGATGCCACGTCCTACTGCCAAGCTGAAGCTCCTCAACAATTCGTCCCTACTGCCAAAAGTGTCTAATCACCCCAAGAAAGATGCCAAACAATAGATCGGGTGATGGAAAGAACAACCCAGGTGCCCAAATCTCCAAGATCCCCCTCAAACCCTATGGATCTCAACCTCCTCTAATGTATGGTGTGCCCCCCTGGATGCCTGAAACCCTAATAATTTGGCCTCTCTCCTAGAGACGACCAATAGCTCCACCAATCCACTAGAATGATAGATCGGGGCACGACAATGAAAACCCAAGTGCTCAACTAGGAAAAACACCTGTTAGATCCTTAGATCTAGCTATCCTCCAAGATGTGGTGTGCCCTCCTCTTGGGAAATCGTCTCACTCTCAACACGAATAAATCCACCACCAAAACACCTCTGGAGTCCACCAAGAATAATGCTATGACACCTGCAAAGGAAACCCAATACCTGGAATTCCCAAAATCCTTCTCCTTAGCTAGGACGAATCCTCCCTTAATAGATGGTGCACCCCTCTTGCTAGAAACCCTAACTAGTGTGCCCTCTCTCTCTCTACCCCTACAACTAATGTAGAATCCTCCTATAACTGAGTATATCTGGAACTAGAATGGTGTGGGATAGTATTAAATCTCTGAGACCAATATTGGGACAAGCTAGGTGGAATCTTTCACCACTAAATCGTCCTCTAGGGTTTGTTAAGTCAAAACCCTCAAAACCCCCAAGAGATTGGCCCTCTAGCTAGAAGCCAGATATCCAAAAGATAAATATACATGAATGGATGAGTAGAGGCCATTGCCTTTCCTTTATACTTTTTGGCTCACCTTGTCCCTCCAAAGTGACTTTCATTTTATTAATATTTAATTAATTAATTAAATCACTTTAATTAATTAATTAACCCTTTTACCTCTAAAAAACACCTTATCTCTCCTTGTGGCTTCCCTGGCCACTGAAAGTCACTTCTCACTATCCCATCATGTAGTTTTTCTCTTCCTGATTCCAATAATATATTACACTAAGAGTTCCCTCCAAGTAATGTGCCCAAAATGACCTCTTAAGTGAATTTAATTAACTTATAGCCCAAAATAGTCAAAATCATGGAAATCGTCGGAATGCAACGGAACCAAAGCCAAGTTGTGCGGAATAGTTCATAATGATGAAATATGATGAGAAATGAAAGTTGGACCCCACAATGCCTCTCAATAATCCATGTACTCGCTATAACATCCATCTGGCTACTATGGTCATCATAAACCTCTGCACTGTGATGATGTCCCAAAGTGGGGACATTACAGTCCTCCCTACTAGAAAATTATTTGTCCTTAAGAAATAACTAAATCCCCTCAAGTATAATACCAGGATCCCATGTCCACCTGTGGGATACATAGTAGAACCCATCCAAAGATGAAAAATCATACACTCTGTCCCCTAAGTCCCATATCAAGTCATGAACTGCTATCCCCTGGGAAGCATAAACCTGAAATATACCAAATTCGGAAGTCTCATGCATATGACACATGGCCTCATCTCAGAATGAATCCATCCTCAAAGTCTCTACCAAGATCCATATGGGCTCCATCAACTTCACATGTTGATGCCAGAATGAGGTGTTGCAACACCTCCATGAGACACCCACAAGCGATGCACTCCTCTCAACACTAAAGCTCAATGGAAAGTTAGAACAAATTCCCCCTGCACAGGTCCACTCACTTATGTTAGTCAATGAAATTCCCAAACCTGCAAGCTCTGGGTCCCACGCAAATATCTATCGAAGATCACCATGTTGGCCCCGCACTACTCTGACCACGACTGTCTACCCCCTGCATACATAATGGACCCTCCTCTCCTGGATCCTCGAGCTGAAATACCTGTGACTACTGGACCTGATGTCTAGAAATTGTGTCTGTGAAGACATCTCTATAGAATAAGTACCTATCCACCCATCTCCACGTCCAACCCTAATGGTCAAGAGTGAAAATATGCCTTGATCTATAGGGAAATTCCATGCAGGCCCACTCCAAACCAACCCAAGGGGGAGTATGTGGCTCTCTGGTGCAACCTGGGTCATCAAGTAGTGGAACATCCTGCTAAAAAAATGAACTCTCGGATCCCATGGAAAACTTGGAAGTTTATCACTTCCAGTCTCTGTTGGCCACTCCTGTGTCAGACTGATCACTGTCGGAAGTCCCCCATGCTCATCCTCATGAGTATCTGTATCTATGACGGCCTCTAAGTTGTATGCTATCATCTGGCCTATGATGCTCATCATCACACACAAATCCTCCATTGTCTTCCCATCACGGCCCACCTCTGCCCTGCTGTATGTCATAAATGCACTCATGTCAGCTGGTTTCGGCCTAACCACTCTCCATGTCTCATCTCCCATGAAACTGCTGATACAACGAAGGTAATCTCTCATAAATATGTGTTGTTGCAAAGCAGGGGCATCTACATGCTCCCCGAAGTGTGTCTCCTCCCTACACATCAACACACCCCTCTGGATCTCACTTTAAACCTCTGCATGTCTCTGTGAGTCATCACTCACCACTATATTCTCCTGCATACTTAGGTAGTCCCCTATATACCCCTGCAACATCATGGATACTGGGTGTACTACTAGATCAACCTCTACATGAATTTCAATCCCTCTCGGAACATAAATGGAAGTATCATCAAAACTTCCCCTGGCTCTGGAGCCCCCCTGTGTAGGTGAGTGCATGAATGTCTCAAAGATCCCCTCATGCACCCCTGGACCGTAACTCTCCATACTCATCAGTGATCATGTGCACACCTCAGGCTCTTCCATAAACTGGTACTCCTCTGCCAAACCACAAACATCCTCCAGTGATGTGACTGAATGATGCATCTAGGTGTCCACCAAGATAGGTGAAGTGGATCTCTGACGAATCTCCTCAAGGAGCTCATTTGATCTGGACTCTGATTATTGAAGGGTTGCATGTGTGCCTCTCAAGAATCATTGAGTTCTCTCCAACTCCTGAGTAAGTCGATCCACCTCCAACTCTTACTCCCTCAAGGCTCTGTGATACATCTCGTCAATCCCCAGTAGGTAGTCCATGTCTGTCAACAACTGTTGGAAGTCGGACCTCATCACAGACATTCTCTCTAAGAGAGTATGAAATTCATCTATGGAAAATGCCTTATCTAAACTATCATGTGCCATTGATGCCCTCCAACAACAATCGACCATCAATGCATACATGTCATCAATGCACCTGGTGGATGCCATGATCATATCCTCACTGACTCTCAGTTTTCCTGTCAAGTAGTGTGACTCCTAATCATAGTCATGTAGAGGTGCCACATCATGCCTCTCACTACTAGTGCCATCACTGAAATCCTCAACAACACTCTCTGCAGAAAATAAAGTGTTGAATTTCCCACTGTCTACTGTGCTACTGGGACCTCCTATGTGTGATTGTGTCTCATCATCAACTGCTAGCTCCCTCTGCATCACATTGTATCATGTATGAGTAGTCGTATCCTCCTGTGCACTCACCCTGCTACTATCATCTACGCCTGGATCCCATATAGATGTGTCTCGACACGTGATATGGTCATCCTGACTACTAAAGAGTGCATCCTCATCCATGCAGGCCGATCCTGGAAGTAAGTTCCCCATCAACCTATCAGTATCCACAATCTGCTCAACTAATGGAATCTCCAAAATCTGTGACTCAATATCCTCATGTTGATCTGTATGTGTAAGGTCAATTTTTTGTATGTCCTTTATCTCCTCCTGGATATGTGGATCTACATGACCATGGTATGCATCCCTCACATCTGGCTCCTCTATGCTACTGCTATCCTCATATGATGTGGTTGTCATAGGTGTCTGGAAAGATGACAGATGTGTCACGCCCACCCTAGGAAGTCAGTCATCTGTAGGTGCTAACACGTGTGAGTCCTCACTAGTGTCGCCACTCTGCTAAGGTGTAAGTTCATCAATAGTATGTGATATGACTGTTGAAGCATAAGTGTTATCATCTTGTCCATCCCACTGCTCCTCCAATGTGCAAGGGTCACTATCCTCCTCAAGCGTTTAAGAATCACTAGCCTCTGTGGTAGAGTCACTATCACTAGCCCTTGTGAAAGAGTCATTTTCATCATCAGACTACTCCAAATCAAAATCTATTGCTCCATCCTCACACACCTCATCATCATTGTCATAGCGTGCCTCAATAATGTGCTCCTGATCCTTACCCCTACACCTATGATCCGGTTCCCAAGGAGCCTTACAATTGTAGAAAAGTTGTGTGCTCCTAATGGGCGTGGGGTTTCTATGTTCTTCCCACCTTATACGGTCTCTGTCTCTCTTTTCCTCTACTAATATGATCCAGTTTCGAGCCTCATATTCTCTCCAACCGGGATATCTTAGGGCTATATACTATGGGAAGGTTATTTGGGCCCTAGTTTCCTTGCTAAGGGAAAAATATTTTATCTCCAAGTATGTTATCTCAAAGGATATCTCACCCATTTCTTTCCAACTATCCATTTATGTTTATGAGAGACCCCTCAGGCTAGTAGGATTTTAAGCTCTAATACCACTATAATGTTCCCAAACCAATTTTTCGCTTGGAAACACTAGCTAACCAGTGTATTAATTGTTTGTTGTTGGTGTATGCAGGTTAGCCTCTTAAATTTCGGCCTTAGGGTTTATGTTGATTAATTATACATGTGTTGCAACAATAAACAAGAGATACAATCATGGAACATACCTCAACCATATGCAATATGATAGACAAGCCAAAATATCTCAAATATGCTTTTATTCATGAAATAGAAGAACCTACTACAATGAAGATGTCGATGTGGAATGCTCAACAGATGGCTAAGAAGATAGACAATAGAAGATGCTACAAAATTCTCCCACAAGAAGACTACAAGCCTCCAAAGGTTGAATACTCAATGAATATCAAGACAAGTATAGATCTGGTCGTATGAAGTTCCAAAGCCCTAACTGAATGATGCCACGTCTTGCTGCCAAGCTGAAGCTCCTCAAAAATTCAGCCCTGCTACCAAAGGTGTCCAATCACCCTAGGAAATATGCCAAACAGTAGATCGGGTGATGGAAAGAACAACCCAGGTGCCCAAATCTCCAAGATCCCCCTCAAACCCTATGGATCTGAACCTCCTCCAACGTATGGTGCACCCCCCTGGATGCCTAAAACCCTAATAATTTGGACTCTCTCCTAGAGACCTCCAATAGCTCCACCAATCCACTATAATGATATATCGGGGCACGACAATGAAAACCCGAGTGCTCAACTAGGAAAAATACTTGCTAGATCCTTATATCTAGCTATCCTCCAAGATGTGGTGCGCCCTCCTCTTGGGAAATCATCCCACTCTCAACACGGATGAATCCACCACCAAAACATCTTTGGAGTCCACCAAGAATAATGCTATGACAACTGTAAAGGACACCCAATACCTGGAATTCCCAAAATCCTTCTCAGCTAGGAAAAATCCTCCCTCAATAGATGGTGCGCCCCTCTTGCTGGAAACCCTAACTGGTGCGCCCTCTCTCTCTCTTCCCCTACAACTGATGTAAAATCCTCCTACAACTGAGTAGATATGGAACTAGAATGGTGTTGGAGAGTATTGCATATACTAGACAAGGCTTGGGACAAGCTAGGTGGAATCTTTCACCACTGAATCGTCCTCTAGGGTTTTTTATGTCAAAACCCTCAAACCCCCAATAGATGGGCCCTCTAGCTAGAAGCTAGATATCCAAAAGATAAACATATATGAATGGATGAGTAGAGGCCCTTGCCTTTCCTTTATATTTTTTGGCTCACCGTGTCCCTCCAAAGTGACTTTCATTTTATTAATATTTAATTAATTAATTAAATCACTTTAATTAATTAATTAAATCACTTTAATTAATTAATTAAATCACTTTAATTAATTAATTAACCTTTTTACCTCTGAAAAACACCTTATCTCTCCTTGTGGTTTCCTTGGCCACTGAAAATCACTTCTCACTATCCTATCCTGTAGTGTTTCTCCTCTCGATTCCAATGAGCTATTACATTGAGAGGTTCCTTCAAGTAATGTGCCCAAAATGACCTCTTCAGTGAATTTAATTAACTTATAGCCCAAAATAGTCAAAATCATGGAAATCATCAAAATGCAACGAAACCAAATCCAACCTGTGCAGAATGGCTCATAATGATGAAATATTATGAGAAATGCAAGTTGGACCCCACAATGCCTCTCAATAATCCATGTACTCGCTATAACATCCATCTAGCTACTATGGTCATCATAAACCTATGCACTGTGATGATGTCCCAAAGTGGGGACATTACATTCTTAGCCTTCTATGGATCCTTTTTGGATCACTATATAGAGGGCCCAAGCAGCTAAAGTGAGATTATGGATCCAACGGCTGGCACCGTCAACGTAACCAATGTGGTAGGTTGATGGATGATGCATCTATCAATAACACAGATTATAGATCAGACATGAGGAATAGTGGTGGAAAAGAAGACTAAAAACTCTACAAATGTGTACAAAGAAAAACCTAAAGTAGAATGGCTATGCTTAGGCGTAAAACTTATTTAGGTACAACCCATTGACAGGTTCTTTGAGAGGGAATCCTTTTGGAGAGGCCAGGATGTATGCGCCCTTAGTGAGGCACTGTTGGACGATGTAGGGTCCATGCCATAATGACTCGAATTTCCCATGGTCGAGGGTATCGTGGGTGATATCGTAGGCTAAGACGAGATCCCCTTCGTTGAATGAGCGAAGGTTGACATGGTGGTCGAAGGTGTCTTTGAACCATTTTTTAGCTACCTCATTGTTCTGTAATGAAGATCGACGATCTTCATCCATCGACTCTAAGGTCAGCAAGCGTTGCTCCATCGGATCAGTGTCGAGTAATAGCTCAATGAAAGTGTGTAACATGGGGATTTCACACTTGATAGGGAGAGTGGATTTGATCCCATGGACGAGGTGGAACAGTGTAAAACCGGTGGTAGTTTTGACTACCTTATGATAATCCCATAACGCGGAAAACAACATATGATGCCAGTTGGTCTTATGTTTGTTGATGGTATGTTGTAGCATGGTTTTGAGGACTTTGTTGACAACCTCAACCTATTCGTTGGACTGAGGCTAGTATGGGGAGGCAAACTCATGGGAGAATCCTAACTTTGAGGAGAGTTCCACGAAGATCTCTTTCTCAAAGTGTTTACCATGATCGGACACTAACTATAGTGGGACTCTGAATCGGGTAATGATGTGGTTGAATAAAAAATGTGTTGTCGTGTCAGCGGTGTTGTTGAAAGTGGGCATGGATTTGGCCCATTTGGTAATGTAATCTACTGCCACGACAATGTTTTTTTTTCCATTATTGGATGGAGGATGGAAAGTCATGAAGTCTATGACCCCTTTGCAGAAGGGGCCGATGGTGATGAATGGATGTAGAAGAGCTAGTGTTGCTCGTGCTTTGTTTGCATAGAGATGGCATTTGTCGCATCTCTTGACAGCATCGATGCAGTCATGAAACAATGTGGGCCAGAAGTACCCTACTCATATGATTTTTTAGGCGGTGGACATACCCGAGATTTGACCACTGCAAGCGCCACTATGGAAACCGTTCAAGAATATGTCAGCTTCATCAATGGTCAAACATTGGTGAAGGATGGTGTCGACCCCGCATCGATAAAGAACGTCTTCAATGAGTAGATACTGAGGATCCTGATGGAGAATGCATCGACGTTCATCTCGAGAGAGGTGAGACCCAAACTTCTGTGTCCGAAGGTAAACAAGAAGGTCACCGTACCAGGGGTCATCGGAGGGGATTAAGAAGAAGTGTTCATCGGGGAAATATGTGTTGACGGAGGATGCTTTAGTGTCTGAGGGAAAATCCATAATGATTTCGGCGAGGAAAAGCGCTTTCTTGATTTTGGGAGTTGAGAAATCTAGGTCATGTTCCTAGAGGATAATGATCCATAGGGAAAATTTGACATTAATGTTTCATTGACTAAGAAAGTACTACATGGGATTGGAATCTGCTATGACCTTGGTAGTCCGAAGCAGGATATAATGGCCCAGCGTTTGGACTGCGAGGAAAACTACTAGGGCGAGTTTCTCATCATGATTATTTTTCAAGGGTGGTCCTGAAATACTTTTACTGTGTAGTAAATGACATGTTCACGCCCATCATCTCCTAATTGGATGAGGACTCCTGCTACTGAGACGATTGAGGCTGATAAGTAGAGGATGTAATCGTGATCATAGTCTTGGGGACTAATAAAAGGGGCATTGGATAAGGTGGATTTTAAATCATCAAAATTTGTTTGAGCATGTTTGTCCCATCGGAATGGGATATCATGACGCAGGAGGTAGAGGAAACCATGAGCATGAGTGTCATAGTCTGGGACAAAGCGACGTAAAAAATTGGCTTTTCCTTGCAAGCTCTGCAATTGGCGTAAATTTCTTAGTGGTGGAATTTTTGTGATAGCTTAGACCTTGAGGGGGTCCACTGTGATGTCATGTTGGGAAATAATGAACCCAAGGAGGCGTCTGGTCGTGACGCAAAATACGCACTTCAGGGGGTCCAAGCGAATATTGTATTGGTGACATCGTTGGAACATGATGTGTAAGTTGTCTAAATGTTGAGTTCAATTTTGGATCCAGTAGTGAGGTCATCCAAATAAGCAAGGATGATGCGAGAAGATCATGAAAAACATAAGTCATGGCCCATTGGAACGTAGCACCTACGTTCTTGAGTCCAAAAGGCATGACACGATAAGAAAAGGTACCCCAAGGGGTAGTAAAAGCATTTTTATACTAATCTGTTGGATGGATTTGGATTTGATTGTAGTCGGAGAACCCATCCATAAAGGATAGTGCCTCATGGCCGACACAGTCATCGATAATTTGGTCGATGAAAAGGGTTGGGAAGTTGTCTTTGGGACAAGCATGGTTGAGATCGTGAAATTATGTGCAAACACAAATAGTGCCCTATTTCTTGTTAACGGGGATGGGGTTGGATACCCATGAAGTGTATGAAATGGGGTAGATGAACCTGACAGAGCGTAACATGTCAATTTCGGCTTTGATAGCCACAACTTTGGATGGGTGAAGAGGGCGTTTCTTTTGACGAACTAGGGCGACATCTGGCCAAGTGTCGATTCGATGTTCGACTATAGACGGATCGAGGTCAGGCATCTCTATATATGACCATGCAAAATTGTTCCTGTATTCCTGAAAGAGAGATTTATAAGCAATGCGTTCTTCAGGGGAGCATGCGGCTCCAATGGTGATTTCTTCTATGATTCCATGTTTAATGGAAATGTCAATTTTGATGGTGGGGGAGATGTTGGCCATGTTTCCTTCTTCAAAATCATCTAGGGAAGGGATAGGGTTGTTGAACCAGTTTATATGCCCTGAAGGAATAAAATCCTTGGTTTTGATTGCGCATATGGAGGCTTGGGAAGGAGGATGAAAGGCCTCCTGTGAAATAAAAAGTGCTCGATGATGGAGTGTGTTCCATGGGTAATCAGGGGTAGTGAGTTCCTCCAAGATATCTTCGTCCGCGGGAAAAATGTGAGAATACAGAGGATCCTGGGAGGTCACTGGGAGAACAGTCAATGGGTAAGCATTGGTGTCCTCAAGTGGTGATGAAGAAGATGAGATATCGTGTACAGGGTGCGAGGGACCGTTGGACATAAATTGAATGTCTCGATACTGTGGAGGGTACCTCGTTTGCACAAGGACTGACGATGAAATATATCGAATGTCAATGATGTGAACTTCAGTAAGGGGTGGCTGAGAGGGATTTGGCCGAGATGTTTGGCATATTGCGGCTAACGTTTGGCGACATTGAGGTAGAGTTGGGAAATGATGAGTGTAATGGCCATATTATGAACAGATGGCACAAGTGAATTTGGTTCGTAGCCCTTTATTGCTGGCAGTGGACGTACTTGGTGTAGTGGCGAGCAATGTGGTTTCTCTAGGGAGTTGGATCAGATTGCGTAACTCGGGAAGAATAGGCCATCGATTAGTGGAGTACCCTTCTCTTTTGCATAGTGCACAAGGAGGTTGAACTCGGGGAGGAAGTGAAGTTGTAGGCTCTTTCTTCTTTCACCTGCCCCGAGCTATGGCAGGGGTGCCAACAGTTATGGCAGGAGCTTGTACTAGGATCTGCAACGGTATTCCCTCTATTTGAGGAGGGAGAGATGGTTGAGGAACCATTGCAGGTGGATGAAGATACCATATAGGGATGGTAATAACAATGTTAGGAAGAGTAAGGGTTGCATCTACGTCGAATGCCTGGACTATAGGTGGGGGGTAGAAGAAGAGAATTTGGGTAATGGCTTGTGGAATTGTCTCACAAACTAGAATTTTCCCTTGGAGGGGGGGGAAATCTGGGATAAGTGGTGCAGTGGGGTTCTCAGGGTATTTAGGAGGTAATAGTTCTCCAACTAGTGGAACTTCGATGTGGGGAGGTGCCTCGATGGGAGGAGAATTGGCTCTAATATTGTTTCCATTAGAAGATACTACACACACTTGTGTTGAAGGGTGTAGGAGGGGTGGTGCTCCATGATATGCCCCCAGCAAGGATGGGTCCTTGAAAATGTTGGGACCCATGTTGATGACCAAATAAGCGTCCGAGCTAGTGCAGACAAGAGGAAGAATATTATCAATGTTGGCGGAATGATTAGGCTCGTAATGTGTAATTTGGTTGATGGTGATGATTTTCCCGTTGTGGGGGAATATCATCGTTCAAAAAATAGAAGAAGCCACTGCCTTCATAGCATACATGTAGCTACGTCCAAAAAAAATATTGTAATCAAGTGGAGCATCGATAACTTCAATGTCGATTAAGATGGTTTTTCCCCCAATTTCTACAGGGACATTTTAGAAGAGGCCTTCAGGAGACGATGGTCGACCATCATAGGCTCTCAAGGTGATGGCAGATGGTACTAGCTCATGGGAGCCAAGTTTCTACCAGACTAATTTGGACATGATTCATGTGGATGCACCTTCATCGATGATACACTGATGAACTGTGATGTTCTGGATCTTAACTGGTATCTGAAAAGCTACCAGGGCGGGGAGGCATGGTTCTCCACTATCTAGATCAAAGGTAATGAGTTTAGTATCAGTTGGGTCAACTTCCCCCAAGGCGGAAAGAAAGGATTTACACTAAGTTGGATAGGTTTGGAGGACCTCCAATACAGACATGGATGCGGGAGACTGAGCTAAGTCGTCGACCAAACTGTAGTTATGGGATGCCCTAGCATGAGGGTTATGTACGTTCCGTCATAACGACATATGGGGTATACGAGGGTTTGGTTCAGTTTTAGGGTGTGGAATCATCAATGGTGGTCTAGCTATAGCTGGAGCCATTTCCGAAGTGGTTGGGGTAGATTCAGAGAGAACATTGTATTGGCGACCGCGTGTTTGCAGAATAATTTATTCTTCACTGGTAAAGAGGATGTTACGATCAATCGGATTTCCAGGTTGATTAGGACCTGGGTTTTGATACAACCCCATTTGGGGTGACGCAGGATGTGCCTCCTGTTGGGTATTCATCACACCTTGGTGTGGAATAGGGTTTTTCAAAATGGCTAGAGGTGGTTGTTGCAATTACTATTATGGGGCCTGCTGAGGGGTAGGTGGCGCTTGAGGACGTTGTGTGTTCATGGCTTCTTTCATCCGTTTGAAGTTGACAATTTGGAGGAAATGGTAAGTATAATGTCCATACTCACCACAAAGAGAAAAAGGGAAGTTCATCTTGAGATTGTTGTTGTTCTTCCCTGGTCATTTGTTGTTATTGTCCCCTTGGGGGTTCTAGTTTCCTTGATTCTAGTTGCCCCCAGCAGAATGGTTTTGTTGGGGGTTATTTCCTCCTGGTCTTGGGTTATTATTGTTTCAGTTTTCCCCTTTCTTCTCAGCATTATTCAGCTGATGGGATGGATTTTCCGTATTCAACTGTTCAAAATCCTGAAGTTGTTGAATGGGAGAGGGTTGAACAAAAAAAACGTCGGCATGTGGGTTTCCTTGTGGAGGAGCAACTCATTGTGGAGAACCAGGAAATGGAAAATATGGATTGTTTTGGGGGGTCAAGCCATATGGTGTATAGGAAGTTGAATTACATCCACAATTTTTATGATCGCATGTAGGGGTTGTGGGTGGACCCGCACTTGACTAAGGGACCAGATGCATTTGGGGTACCAGTGGAGGTCCCCCCAATGGCTAAGGGGGGGAAACATGATACGATTGTTGGTAAGTGGGGGGAGGTTAATAAGATGGCCCTCCATAAGGTTGCGGATACTAAGGTGCACCATAAATAGGTGGCATTGGCTGTAAGGGTTGTGGTGCATCATAGAACCAATCAACCCATCCATCGTGTGGGACATCCCAGGTTTGTCATGTCCAAATGGTATGGGTCTAGGTGCATCGGGTAACATTGTGTATAAGTAACCTGATTGAGAATAAATGAGGTTAAACTAATGGGCCTTGTTGATGCCTTCCTCTTCTGACTGAGGAAAAGTTGATACGACATCCTTGGTGATAACAAAGACGAGTGATTTGAGAAACCAATCAAGACATGTTCTTTGGTGGTTTCGGCTTTACACAAACTACGGCGTCGACATCATTCATGGATGTGATCATCCATATGGATAGTAGTAGTTTGTTTTAACTCCGAGAGAATTTCTAAGCTAGTATCATGATGAATTGGTAGTTGGAAGAAGGAAAAAAAGGCTTTGGCCAAGGATTCAAAGGTCACATGGGACCCTGATTTTTTGTCCACATACCATTTGGTTGAGGAACCCATAAGATTTTTTTGAAACAACCTTAAGTGGATGGAATAATCCATGATGTTGTTTGAAGAGCACCATAAGTGGAAGGTCATAACATGGTTGGCGAGATCGTCCTCTGGTTTTCCTTCAAACTTTGGAATATATAAAGGTAGTTTGGTAGGCATATTGGGCCAAGTGGGATTATGCAAAATGGGATCATTCGTGAGTTTGGTTAAATTGGGAATGTTAAGGGATGCCAAGTATGGCATAGGGATATTTGGCGGAGGATTAGTTCCAACCATCGTGTGAACAGGTGGTGGACCTTTCCCGTGAGAGAGATTTGGTGGGGTTGTACTTCTCCCTTAAGAAGAAGTTTTCCCCCTGCCTCCTTGTGAAGGAGAACTAGTGGATGGATGGCCTTGGGAATTGGACCCAAGAAAATTGGAACCAGGTAAAGCTTATCCCAAAATAGTATCACTCATGGGGGTGTGATATGGTTGAGCCAGCGAGTTGGAAAGACTAGGGACTCCTCCTAGAATAGGGGGAATATTCTGCAAGCATATGGAACGACGGGGATTCTGTGGGTCCTCTATGTTTTCCGACTAGAAAAGTGAATGTGTGCAATTGGTGACAAGAGAGCAATAAATGAACAAGATATTTTTATAATTTAGACCTTCACAAGATAGTGTAACTTACAATTTCATGTAATCAAATGAGCATCATACATAAATCAAATGTAAATAAGCAAACATGTGGATAGGTGTATTTTGTCCACGTGAGGGATCAAAATAAAATAAAAAATGCTCGTGTCCGAAAAGACGTATCGTCCTTCCTCTCAAATAACACTGGGCCTTCCAAAAGCACTCAACAGTGGGGTCTGAACCCACTAGAAGAGGAACTAGTGAAGGTTGAAATAATCAGTTATAATGAGGGGTAGAGGGTGCATATCTTGAAAGAGCTAGTGATATTTCCCAATAGCCACACAAAATATGATCAAGGTGTGATTGCAACCCATAATTCCCACCTGGATAGATGTCATAAATTTTGGTCACTAGGTACCTCGGTCAAAGTGTGGCATTTATATTTTTGGCCTTAGAAATGGGTCACTGGTTGGATGTCCTTCCAAGAGTTTGGTGACGCAAGGAGGGATGCGCAAAACAACCAGACCTCGACCTTCAACCCTTCACGAGTATCTCCCTGCCTTATGGTGTAGGAACACTCGACTTGGAGGATTTGAAAGTTCTCTATTTCTCAACTTCTATGGTTGACAATGTGAGAACTAGATAACGGGGGGTTATTTGGATGCCTACCCCTGAGATCCTACCTGGACTAAAAAAAAAAAATTGGCACCTCTTGTGGAGGAAAACTTTGTGAGTTTTTAGAAAATTTTTAGATGTGGTGGGCTGAGATATTGGGGGTGTTAACCAATCTCGTTTGAATTAATGGGTGTGGATGATTTCCAAAGAAGACGTTTCATAATTCATTTGGAGAAAACTTACTTCAACTTCCACTATTCAAAATAGAAATTATGTGTGTGGGGAGTGACTTTGTGTGTAAGCAAGTGAGAAAGTGTGCCAAGTTTTTAATAAGTTAGGTGTGAGATTGCAACATGTGGACTTCTTGTGATCCTTATAAATCTTCTTTACCTAGCTTACTACGTGTCATTGGTACAAGCTTGCAGAATTTTTAAAATCCCTAAAGAACTAGTAATGTGGACATATGGGTCCTTTACAAATCCTTTAAACTCCCTAAATGAAGGGATGATTTTAAGGATAGAAATTTATTTTAAAATGTAGAAACCTTGGCGAATCTTACTAATCCTTCATATGCCAACTATAAAATGTCTAGCGATATTTTTGTAAAAATATTCAAATTTCTAAGAATTCTATATAGTTTGTATAAAAATTTGGCAATTTTTAAGGATAAATAATTATATCCTATAGAATTTGGGCGAATCATTTTTAGAATAGCGAATCTTCTTTTTGGGGAAAGCCATGGAAAATTAGCCCATGGTTTTCCATTCGTCAAGGCCTGGGATTTTTTATTTTGCTAAACCTTTTAAAACTCCAAGAACCTCCTCCTTCGTTACAGCTGCTTCAAGTAGGGTGATTTCGTCATCTGTTACCATGCGTGGAAACTTCCTCACTAGATCAACCTATTTCAAAATCACATTTTGAGTGGATTCTTTATAAAAATTATTGAAACACCTCTTTGCTTCCTTCTTAATTGCCTCCTGGCCCTGTATAACCTGGTGCTGATCATTCTTAATTTCCCACGGGTGTTTTTTATTGCGCCGGTAACTAGCAAAGTTATGGAAGAAATTTCCGTTTTTGTCCCCGCATTGTATCCATGTCATCCTAGTAATCGGTTCCAGTCAGCTTCTAATTGTTTCAGTCGTGTATCCAAATCTGAGTTAACACACGAATCCCTCCTTTGTTTTATGAGCAAAGTAATCTCTGATTCTAAATTTTCTAAAATTCTTTTATCCTTATTTTTCTTTTYTGCARTCCACTCTTTGACCCRAGATTTTATCTTTTTTTAGCTTTCGAACCAATCTKCTTTGTKCTCCYTCCACTCCCAAAATCTGTTGTTCRCACCAAAYTGATCTGAATAACACCCCAAATGACTCKTCCCACAAACATCCCTGATTGAATTTAAATGGGTATGCTATATCCTTTTGTCCATAATCCATTTGGAATAATATTGGAGCATGGTCYRAAGTATAAGGGTGTTCAACCCAYGATCTATACCTTACCCMAWYTCCTAGAAGAGATTCAAAGAMATAGACTCTATCCAKCCGCTTYTGTATTCYCTRCCTGCTACTCCTKCCAWTTYKCCAAGTTGGCACTAAATCCACAGGTTGTATATCCACTAAGTGATGATTTGAAAACAGATCCTTGAAAAATCTGGCCAGTGGATCGCTTAGGGCCCCAACACCCCARACTTCTTMTGRGCTAGTAGTAAAGTTCATATCCCYTGCAATAATGAGYGCTTCCATAGATAATAGTCCTTTGGYTTCYACCYTTTCCCAAAACAATCTRCGCCCTGAGCATGGGACATACGAGTTAATAAAGCAGATCYGACTCKTGTCTGGGTTATGAATACCTGTCAAAAAACTAMCACCTACACTAAGSTAAGGTTGCAAATCAAAGATKATCATATTCCATGCAGCCAATAGACCACCTGACTTCCCTACARAGCTCACAACACTGACCATCCAAGAAGGACAAAGAGAACATAGAAATTTTATGGCCTTTTCCTCCTCCACTAGTGTTTCTTAGAKAAAGATAATGTCTGGCTTYGTAGCTTCCAAGGTTCTAYGAAGAGAGGGCACTTTTAGGGGGCMTCCTACCCCTYTGATGTTTAGGGAGAGGAGGATCATGAYTTAKCCCTAGCAAGGGMTTTCATGCCTCTAAGCACCYYTGAGTCARTGGTAGAATCCATAGTYGGAACATTGATTGTAGAAKATTTCCCTA
>JZKD02S1686851.1:61783-85964 GCA_000966675.3 Picea glauca
GTATTGAAGGCGTTCAAATGCTCTACCACCGAGTCTCCATATCTCATCCTCGGGTTATACAACTTCTTTCTCAAGAATAGTTTATTTACGAGGGACTTAGATTGATACAACTTCCCCAACTTATCCTATAAATACTTGGATTTAGCTTCCTCTGACACATTCAGTAATACTGAATCTAAGAGACACAATCAGATTTTGTTGTTCACCTTCCGATCCAAATTTTTCCAGTCATTTGTTGAAGTTCATGTAGGTGCAGTACCTGGATCCACCGTGATCCACTGATCTATGTCCACCAATAGATATTCCATCTTGAGCTTGTAAAGCTTAAAACTTTTCCCGATAAACTTCTCGATCTCCATTTTCGAACTACTCTCCATTTCTCTTCACCTGAAGAATCAATACCGCAGATCTCCCACCGTAATAAAGCTTATCATAGTCCCAAGTCAAACCCTTGACCACAAAGGCGTCCCCCTGAAGCCAACCTCACTCTTATACCAAATGTATATTTTAACCTTGTACAATATTTACTGCAAACATATTTTCAATAAAAGAACAGAAAAGATACAATGTCAAATACACACATTACACAAAGATTTTTCCCATGGAAACCCAAACAGGGAAAACCAACATATTATATATTCATTCATAGTGATACATTGTTCAGAATACAATATACATATAGGAGCCAGCAACATCCAAAAACCTAACCCATTGACCCATATTATTCAACAACCCTAATTCGTTAATAGGAAATAGAAAACCATTGGCAAAAACCATGTGCCAAAAAATAGCAAACAAATGGACATGAAAATCGAGGTGACACGAAAAATGAGTCAAAAATGTGACACATTTCCCGAGGAAAAAAATTCTCGTGGCATTGCCCCCGAACCCCCGTGCAGGGGGTATATCACCCCCCTTCAAACCTTCCCACGTGCCTGGCGCAATGTAGCAGACACAAGAGCTATTTGTGCAAAGAATATAACACATACCCAAACATATATCCTGGGATCGACCAACTCTGAATCTGAAGTGTCAATCTTCTTCAGATTGGTAACCATAGGCATAGCCATCAGTTTATAGTCATCCATACTGGATCTCCTCAATACCTCAACTACATACTTCTCTTTTCCAAGGAAGATCTCTCTCGATACCTACCATACCTATAATCCCAAGAAATAATGCATCAATCCAATGTAGTTCATCTCGAGCTCACTAGACAAATATTCTTTGCACCTTGCAATAATCTCCTTTGTACCTGTGAGAAACAAATCATCAACATACATAACCAATATGAGAGGATCCTCTCCAACAAGTATGAATTAGAGGTTAGGATCTGCCTCACTCTTGGTAAATTCCATACTCTGCAAGTATCTATCAATCCTGGAATACCATGCCCTGGGTTACTGTTTGAGTTTGTACAAGGCTTTATTAATCCTACACACATGATAATCCCTCCCATGTACCTCAAATCCCTGAGGTTTCTCTATGTATACTTCCTCCTCAATGATCCCATTGAGGAAATTTGTTTTCACATCCATCTGATGTATCCTCCACCTCATAATTGAAGCAATAGAAATAGCATCGCGAATAGAATCATACCTGGTGACTGGAGAAAATTTATCCATGTAGTCCACTCCCTCTTTCTAGAAGAACCCTCTCGCCACAAAAATTTCCTTGAACTTCTCTGTGATACCTTCTGTAGCATGCTTGATTTTGTAGAACCACTTGGAACTCACAACTGACTTCCCCTATGTTCTCAACATTATGTCCCAAACATCATTCCTCATAACAGAGGTGTACTCTTCTATCATGGAATCATGCCATACCTACTAATTTTCAACTTCCTCAAAAAGGGAAGGCTCGACATCAATGATGCTACTCATAAGCACCATATAGTTCAAAATCTTCTTCAGAGGCTTGTGCTCTTTGACTGCACTCATGGGATCCTCACTAGCATCCCTCCATGTCTACAATAGCCATCTGGGTTTCCTGACAGGTCTTGAAGGGGATAACTCCTCCTCTCCACCTAAAGTTTGAATTCATGACTCTTTCTAATCCTTCGGAGCATGTTGCTCTGCATTCTTTGTCACTGCTGATGACTCTTGAGTACTCCTAGATGTCAAGTTCTCTGTGAACTTGACATCTCTACTCACAATTGTCTTCCTCTGCATTGGAATGAAGATCATGTAATCATTTTAGGTGTCATTGTACCCCACAAATATATCCTTATGTCATGAAGGCTCTAGCTTCGTTCTCTTCTACATAGGCACATGGATGTAAAATGGACAAATAAATATCCTCAAATGAGCAATCTTTGGCTTCACTATGAGAACGCTTCCTCTGGAATCGTGTCCCCCAATATCCTGTGAGGACTCTTGTTCTGCACATACATTTTCGTGTTACATGCTTCTTCCCACAAAACATAGGAAACTCTCTATCATGTATCATAGCCTTGGAAGAACTGATTATGGACCAATTATTTCTTTCCACAACCCCATTTTGTTGAGGGTTGTATGAGAGTCTTAGCTCTATCTTGATCCCTTCATCCTTGCATAAATCCTTGAATTCATTGGAGGTGTTCTCTCCCCTATTATCTAACCTCGAGACCTTGATCTTCTTACCTACTTTGCTCTCTATCTGAGCCCTGAACTCTCTAAACCAACTGAAGACCTCATCCTTAGTCTTCATAAATAAGATCCAGGTTTTCCTGGAAAAATCATCAATAAATGTCACGTATAATGATGATCATTGTAACAATGTTACCAACATCGGCCCACTCACATCTAAGTGAATAAGATCCAAAATCCCTTTGGACCTACTCTCGCTGCTAGGAAAGGTGGCCTTGGCATTCTTTTCAAGTTCACACCCTTTGCACACTCCATGTTGCTCAATCCTAAAATCTGGAAGACTTGTAACAATCCCCCTCATAATCGACAAATCCCTATAGTGTAGATGTCCTAACCTATTGTGCCACAACTCACATGGGATGTCACTATCATGTACAAAATCTTGAACAGGCTTTCCCTGCAACCTATATCAAGTGCCTTCTCTAACCTCAACAACTATTGTGTTGTCTGGGCTAGCTTTCTGTAGACGTATGAGTACATGCCCTCTCTGAAAAGTGACAAAAAAACCCATGTCCTCCATAGTTGAGACTGAAAGAAAATTCTTCTTCAAGCCTGGTATGTAAATAACATTCTGGGCATCTAACGATCCTCTTGAATCACGTTGGAACATAATTGTTCCCTCTCCCTTCACTGCATGCCTGGAATCATCACCAAGTTGTTCATGAATATATGCATCAGTCTCCGTCAGACTACTAAATATCTCACGTGCATCTGTCATATGGATATATGCACCAATGTCCAAGAACCAGGCAGTCCTTGTTGATGTGCTGGTAGAAAGGCAAGAAAACATTGAGTAATCATTCTCAAACTTTGTTGCAAACTCATCAAGTTACGTCTATGTTGACAATACAATCTATGTCTTTCCATTACCCTTCTTCTTCTTCTTCTGACACTGAGATGCATAATGTCCATTCTTATGAAATGAGAAAAAAATGATTTTTCTCAAGTCCTTCTTCTTCCCCGACTATGATAATCCTCCATCACTGTTACCCTTCTTTCTAGAACCATGTAATTTTCCCTTCCTTGTCTTACTAACAAGATCCAAGTTATCTTCACTACCTCCCTACTTGCTACTCTTTAACTCCTCTCGAATATCATCTTGGATGTAATCATCTCAAAATCTCTGCCAATCTGGTATATTTTCTCGAGCACAAACTCCCTTGACAAATGGTTCCCAACACTTGGGAATGTTGATATTATAATAGTTGTGGAATGTATTATCCNGTATTGAAGGCGTTCAAATGCTCTACCACCGAGTCTCCATATCTCATCCTCGGGTTATACAACTTCTTTCTCAAGAATAGTTTATTTACGAGGGACTTAGATTGATACAACTTCCCCAACTTATCCTATAAATACTTGGATTTAGCTTCCTCTGACACATTCAGTAATACTGAATCTAAGAGACACAATCAGATTTTGTTGTTCACCTTCCGATCCAAATTTTTCCAGTCATTTGTTGAAGTTCATGTAGGTGCAGTACCTGGATCCACCGTGATCCACTGATCTATGTCCACCAATAGATATTCCATCTTGAGCTTGTAAAGCTTAAAACTTTTCCCGATAAACTTCTCGATCTCCATTTTCGAACTACTCTCCATTTCTCTTCACCTGAAGAATCAATACCGCAGATCTCCCACCGTAATAAAGCTTATCATAGTCCCAAGTCAAACCCTTGACCACAAAGGCGTCCCCCTGAAGCCAACCTCACTCTTATACCAAATGTATATTTTAACCTTGTACAATATTTACTGCAAACATATTTTCAATAAAAGAACAGAAAAGATACAATGTCAAATACACACATTACACAAAGATTTTTCCCATGGAAACCCAAACAGGGAAAACCAACATATTATATATTCATTCATAGTGATACATTGTTCAGAATACAATATACATATAGGAGCCAGCAACATCCAAAAACCTAACCCATTGACCCATATTATTCAACAACCCTAATTCGTTAATAGGAAATAGAAAACCATTGGCAAAAACCATGTGCCAAAAAATAGCAAACAAATGGACATGAAAATCGAGGTGACACGAAAAATGAGTCAAAAATGTGACACATTTCCCGAGGAAAAAAATTCTCGTGGCATTGCCCCCGAACCCCCGTGCAGGGGGTATATCACCCCCCTTCAAACCTTCCCACGTGCCTGGCGCAATGTAGCAGACACAAGAGCTATTTGTGCAAAGAATATAACACATACCCAAACATATATCCTGGGATCGACCAACTCTGAATCTGAAGTGTCAATCTTCTTCAGATTGGTAACCATAGGCATAGCCATCAGTTTATAGTCATCCATACTGGATCTCCTCAATACCTCAACTACATACTTCTCTTTTCCAAGGAAGATCTCTCTCGATACCTACCATACCTATAATCCCAAGAAATAATGCATCAATCCAATGTAGTTCATCTCGAGCTCACTAGACAAATATTCTTTGCACCTTGCAATAATCTCCTTTGTACCTGTGAGAAACAAATCATCAACGTACAGAACCAATATGAGAGGATCCTCTCCAACAAGTATAAATTACAAGTTAGGATCTGCCTCACTCTTGGTAAATTCCATACTCTGCAAGTATCTGTCAATCCTGGAATACCATGCCTTGGGTTACTATTTGAGTTTGTACAAGGCTTTATTAAGCCTACACACATGATAATCCCTCCCATGTACCTCAAAGCCCTGAGGTTTCTCTATGTATCCTTCCTCCTCAATGATCCCATTGAGGAAATTTGTTTTCACATCCATCTGATGTATCCTCCACCTCATAATTGAAGCAATAGAAATAACATCTCGAATAGAATCATACCTAGCGACCCGAGAAAATGTATCCATGTAGTCCATTCCCTCTTTCTAGAAGAACCCTCTCACCACAAAAATTTCTTTGAACTTCTCTATGCCACCTTCTGTAGCATGCTTGATTTTGTAGAACCACTTGGAACTCACAATTGACTTCCCCTATGTTCTCAACATTATGTCCCAAACATCATTCCTCATAATAGAGGTGTACTCTTCTATCATGGAATCACGCCATACCTACTAATTTTCAACTTCCTCAAAAAGGGAAGGCTCGACATCAATGATGCTACTCATAAGAACCATATAGTTCAAAATCTTCTTTAGAGGCCTGCGCTCTTTGACTGCACTCATGGGATCCTCACCAGCATCCCTCAATGTCTACAATAGCCATCTGGGTTTCCTGACAGGTCCTGAAGGGGATAACTTCTCCTCTCCACCTAAAGTCTGAATTGCTGACTCTTTCTATTCCTTCGGAGCATGTTGCTCTGCATTCTTTGTCACTGCTGATGACTCTTGAGTACTCCTAGATGTCAAGTTCTCCATGAACTTGACATCTCTGCTCACAATTGTCTTCCTCTGCATTGGAATGAAGATCATGTAATCATTTTAGGTGTCATTGTACCCCACAAATATATCTTTATGTCATGAAGGCTCTAGCTTCATTCTCTTCTACATAGGCACATGGATGTAAAATGGACAAATAAATATCCTCAAATGAGCAATCTTTAGCTTCACTATGAGAACGCTTCCTCTGGAATCGTGTCCCCCAATATCCTATGAGGACTCTTGTTCTGCACATACATTTTCGTGTTACATGCCTCTTCCCACAAAACATAGGAAACTCTCGATCATGTATCATAGCCTTGGCAGAACTAATGATGGACCAATTATTTCTTTCCACAACCCCATTTTTTTGAAGGTTGTATGAGAGTCTTAGCTCTATCTTGATCCCTTCATCCTTGCATAAATACTTGAATTCATTAGAGGTGTTCTCTCCCCTATTATCTGACCTTGAGACCTTGATCTTCTTACCTACTTGGTTCTCTATCTGAGCCCTAAACTCTCTTAATCAACTA
The DNA here is from genome assembly GCA_000966675.3 of Picea glauca. Taxonomy (NCBI): domain Eukaryota; kingdom Viridiplantae; phylum Streptophyta; class Pinopsida; order Pinales; family Pinaceae; genus Picea; species Picea glauca. The sequence continues at coordinate 68,300 of JZKD02S1686851.1, forward strand.
AAGACCTCATCCTTAGTATTCATAAATAAGATCCAAGTTTTCCTGGATAAATCATCAATAAATGTCACATATAATGATGATCACTGTAACGATGTTACCAACATTGGCCCACTCACATATAAGTGAATAAGATCCAAAATCCCTTTGGACCTACTCTCGTTGCTAGGAAAGGTGGCCTTGGCATTCTTTTCAAGTTCACACCCTTTGCACACTCCATGTTTCTCAATCCTAAAATCTGGAAGACTTGTAACAATCCCCCTCATAATCAACAAATCCCTATAGTGTAGGTGTCCTAACCTATTGTGTGACAACTCACATGGGATGTCACTATCATGTACAAAATCTTGAACAGGCTTTCCCTGCAACCTATATCAAGTGCCTTCTCTAACCTCAACAACTATTGTGTTGTCTGGGTTAGCTTTCTCTAGACGTATGAGTACATGCCCTCTCTGAAAAGTGACGAAAAAACCCATGTCCTCCATAGTTGATATTGAAAGAAAATTCTTCTTCAAGCCTGGTATGTAAATAACATCCTGGGCATCTAACAATTCTCCTTAATCATGTTGGAACATAATTGTTCCCTCTCCCTTCACTGCATGCCTGGAATCATCACCAAGTTGTTCATGAATATATGCATCAGTCTCCGTCAGACTACTAAATATCTCACGTGCTTCTATCATATGGATATATGCACCAATGTCCAAGAACCAGGCATTCCTTGTTGATGTGCTGGTAGAAAGGCAAGAAAACATTGAGTAATCATTCTCAAACTTTGTTGCAAACTCATCAAGTTATGTCTATGTTGATGATACAGTCTATGTCTTTCCATTACCCTTCTTCTTCTTCTTCTGTCACTGAGATGCATAATGTCCATTCTTATGAAATGAGAAAAACTTGATTTTTCTCAAGTCCTTCTTCTTCCCCGACTGGGATGATCCTCCATCACTATTACCCTTCTTTCTAGAACCATGTACTTTTCCCTTCCTTGTCTTACTAACAAGATCCAAGTTATCTTCACTACCTCCATGCTTGCTACTCTTTAACTCCTCTCGAATATCATCTTGGATGTAATCATCTCAAAATCTCTACCAATATGGTATATTTTCTCGAGCACAAACTCCCTTGACAAATGGTTCCCAACACTTGGGAATGTTGATATTATAATAGTTGCGGAATGTATTAGCCTCCACATGTAACCTTTGATGAGACTAGAATATTCTGGGAAGTAAGAGAAACCCTAAAACTTTGGATAATAACCCTAGAAGACAAGTCGGCTTAATAGAATAAATTAATAATGAGCTTTAGCCCCCAGTAAGAGAAGTCGGCCAAATCAGTTAAGATGGAGAAGTATAAATAAAGGGAGTTAGATCTCATTTGTTACTCACTCACTCACGACTGCATAAGGACAAGAAGTGTGCATGAGTGAAGGAGAATTGCAACTGTTGTAGTAGTGACTTTGTCTTGGGTTATTAGTTTGGACTTTCTGCTTGGTATTTGGTTATCCTTTCTTGGTGTGCTAGCCTTGGATGTTTATTGGTCTGCTACCGAAATTATTCTATCGGACAAGGCTAAGTTGCTCGAGGGTGTCCTTTGATCCTATGGTTGGGTGACAATATTGCTATATTGTCTATGGTGAAGCGAGAACACCCATTTTTCTAACAGGTTATGGGCCCACACCTCCTTCAGTCAGTCTAACCACTGGAAGGAAGCTAAGCCATGATATTATCAAGCTCGTTGAAGAACTATCACTAGGATTTCTAGCAGGTGCAATTACTGAAGCACTACCACTAGGGTTACTAGCAGGTGCAGCTGCAAACCCTAAAACCTCTTGCCCAACACCTTATGATGGAACACTTTACTCAAGGAGAGGATATTCAAGTGCACCTTAGTCTAGTGCACCTATTGGCACTCTCAGAAGGAAAAAATGTCAAGGTTTAAATTTTGGGTCAAATTCAATGTTTGACCAGTCAAAGTCAAAGTTTGACCAACTATCAGTCAATGTAAATCATGAATGAAAAGGCAGATCATCTACACTATTAAACTCTTAAAAGAACTCTTTCATTAGACATGTGGATAATTGACAGTGGAGATTCTAGGCATATGACAGGAAACCAGGTCAGACTCTCCAATATTAATGAAAAGAAGACATCTCACAAAGTAGAACTTGGAGACAAGAACANTGAATCACGTTGGAACATAATTGTTCCCTCTCCCTTCACTGCATGCCTGGAATCATCACCAAGTTGTTCATGAATATATGCATCAGTCTCCGTCAGACTACTAAATATCTCACGTGCATCTGTCATATGGATATATGCACCAATGTCCAAGAACCAGGCAGTCCTTGTTGATGTGCTGGTAGAAAGGCAAGAAAACATTGAGTAATCATTCTCAAACTTTGTTGCAAACTCATCAAGTTACGTCTATGTTGACAATACAATCTATGTCTTTCCATTACCCTTCTTCTTCTTCTTCTGACACTGAGATGCATAATGTCCATTCTTATGAAATGAGAAAAAAATGATTTTTCTCAAGTCCTTCTTCTTCCCCGACTATGATAATCCTCCATCACTGTTACCCTTCTTTCTAGAACCATGTAATTTTCCCTTCCTTGTCTTACTAACAAGATCCAAGTTATCTTCACTACCTCCCTACTTGCTACTCTTTAACTCCTCTCGAATATCATCTTGGATGTAATCATCTCAAAATCTCTGCCAATCTGGTATATTTTCTCGAGCACAAACTCCCTTGACAAATGGTTCCCAACACTTGGGAATGTTGATATTATAATAGTTGTGGAATGTATTATCCTCCACATGTAACCTTTGATGAGACTAGAATATTTTGGGAAGTAAGAGAAACCCTAAAACTTTGGATAATAACCCTAGAAGACAAGTCAGCTTAATAGAATAAATTAATAATGAGATTTAGCCCCTAGTAAGAGAAGTCGGCCAAATCAGTTAAGATGGAGAAGTATAAATAAAGGGAGTTAGATCTCATTTGTTACTCACTCACTCACGACTGCATAAGGACAAGAAGTGTGCATGAGTGAAGGAGAATTGCAACTGGTGTAGTAGTGACTTTGTCTTGGGTTATTAGTTTGGAATTTCTGCTTGGTATTTGGTTATCCTTGCTTGGTGTGCTAGCCTTGGTTGTTTATTGGTCTGCTACCGGAATTATTCTATCGGACAAGGCTAAGTTGCTCGAGGGTGGCCTTTGATCCTATGGTTGGGTGACAATATTGTTATATTGTCTATGGTGAAATGAGCACACCCATTTTTCTAACAGGTTATGGGCCCACACCTCCTTCAGTCAGTCTAACCACTGGAAGGAAGCTAAGACATGATATTATCAAGCTCGTTGAAGAAATTTCACTAGGATTTCTAGCAGGTGCAATTACTGAAGCACTACCACTAGGGTTACTAGCAGGTGCAGTTGCAAACCCTAAAACCTCTTGCCCAACACCTTATGATGGAACACCTTACTCAAGGAGAGGATATTCAAGTGCACCTTAGTCCAGTGCACATATTGGCACTCTCAGAAGGAAAAAATGTCAAGGTTTAAATTTTGGGTCAAATTCAATGTTTGACCAATCAAAGTCAAAGTTTGACCAACTATCAGTCAACATAAATCATGAATGAAAAGGCAGATCATCTACACTATTAAACTCTTAAAAGAAATCTTTCATTAGACATGTGGATAATTGACAATGGAGATTCTAGGCATATGACAGGAAACTAGGTCAGACTCTCCAATATTAATGAAAAGAAGACATCTCACAAAGTAGAACTTGGAGACAAGAACACCTATCTGGTCAAAGGAATTGGTCAAGCCTCCATCAAATTGGAATCAGGTAAAAATGTTCATTTGAGTAATGTCTTATATGTAACTAGTTTAGAAAATAATATTGAATCTATGTCTTGCTTAGAAGACAAAGGAAATAGAATAGCTTTTGTAGATGGTGAAGTACTATCTTGGTCTAGAGACTCCAGCATAGAGAATGCTAGAGTTATTGGAACTCGTGAAGGCATACTATACAAACTACTAGAACGTAATGATGAAGCTCTTGTACATGATGAAGTCAATCCCAGTGAACTTTGGCATAGAAGGTATGTTCATATTAACTATAAAGCATTACCCTTTCTCAATATAATGGTTGAAGGAATACCATAACTGCAATCAACATATGAAGGAATTTGCAGAGGATGTGCACTTGTTAAAAATGTTAAGAATCCATTCTCAAGTAGCAATAATAGATCTAAGGAAATCCTAGATCTAATACATTCATATGTTTTTGGTCCAATGCTAGTCAAATCTCTAGGAGGTTCTATTTATTATGTAACCTTCATAGATGATTACTCAAGAAAAATTTAGTTATATATCTTGAAGACAAAGGATGAAGTTTTCAGCAAGTTTCAAGAAGTCAAAGCAGAAATAGAAAACCTCACAAGCAAGAAAATCAAGACTTCGAGAACAGAGAATGGAGGAGAATACACATCCAAGGAATTTGTTGCCTTTTGCAAATAAGCATGGATTAGGAGGGAGTTAATCGTTCCTCATAATCCTCAACAAAATGGTGTAGCAGAAAGGAAGAATAGATCCATTGAAGAAACTGTGAAGGGACTAATGAATGATCAAGGTTTATCCATGTATTTATGGGGAGAAGCATCCATGACAACAATATATGTTCATAACAGATGTCCCCACCGCATATTGAAGGATAGGACTCCAAAAGAAGCCTTCTCAGGAAAGAAACCTAATGTGGAACACTTAAAAATCTTTGGGTTCCTTGTTTACATTCATATCCCCAAGGATAAAAGGAAGAAACTAGAACGATCAGGAAAGAAGGGAATATTTTTTTGATATAATGAATCCTCCAAAGCCTATAGAATCTATATTCCATAAAAACATAAGATCGAATTCAGTAGAGACGTAACCTTCAATGAGAAGATGGATCTCAATAAATCTATAGAGGAATCCATGGAAGAAGAATATGAAGAGCCTAAAGAAGAAATCACTTGTCTTCCAGAAAGTTGGAATGAAGAACAAGAGCAACTTGATCATCCGATGCAACCTTGCAAACCTATTGAGTCAGTAATTGTACCCAAAACTAGAAAACGTCCAACTTGGCTTGAAGCTACTCTACAAGAAGCAGAAAGACTCAAAGCTCCAAGTGGCACTTTCAGAGAAAGCAAGAAGCCCAAAATATTCTCCAGCTATGCAACATGTATGAAAAAACTTATAAATGAATAACCCACCACATTTGAAGAAGCAGTTCAAAAGAAACAGTGGAAAGAAGCCATGACAAAAGAATAACAGTCCATCATGAAAAATAACGTATGGGAAATTGTACCTAGACCCAAGGAAAAATCATTGGTAAATTCAAAATGGGTCTACAAGATCAAACATGCGGTATATGGAAGCATAGATAAATACAAGGCAAGGTTCATGGCTAGAGGGTTCTCCTAGAAGGAGGGAGGAGATTATGACGAAACCTTTGCTCCTGTTGCCAGATATACTTCTATTGGAGACATTATGTCTCTTGTTTCTTCCAAGGGATGGATTTTACATCAGATGGATGTAAAGACATCCTTTCTCAATGGAGTAATTGAAGAAGAAGTATACATTGAACAACCTCAAGGTTTTGAGGTGAATCTGAGAGACACTCATGTTTTCATATTAAAGAAATCCATGTATGGACTCAAGTAAGCTCCAAGAGATTTGTATGCCAGAATTGGCAGTTACCTAATAAGACTTGATTTCTCTAAGAGTCATGCAGATCCAAATCTCTATTACAAGGTTGTGAACAATGCACTTGTGATTCTATGGTTGTATTTCGACGATTTATTCTTGATAGGTGCAAAGTCTTTCATCACCCATTGTAATAAGGAATTATCGTCTGAGTTTGATATGAAATATCTTGGTCTCATGCACTATTACTTGGGACTAGAAGTATGGCATAAGCATTGTGAAATATTTCTTGGACAAGGAAAGTATGCAATGAAGATTCCTCGAAAATTTGGAATGATGGATTTCAAATCCATCGCCACTCCTATGACCACATATATAATAAAAGTAATAAAATCATATCCTGATCTAGTAGACCCGTCCCTATATCGACAATTGATTGGGTCGTTGATGTATCTAGTGAATAATCGACCAGATATTTGATTTTTTGTAAACACTTTAAGCCAGTTTTAGGTGGAACCCATACATGAGCATTGAATAGTTGCAAATCATGTTCTAAGATATCTTTGTGGGACTTTAAACTATGGATTAGAATACACCTCATCCAGTGATATAAAGCTTCATGGATTCACAGATTCAGATTGGGTAGGGAGTGCAGAAGACAGAAGGAGTACTTCAGGGATGTGTTTTAGTTTGGGGTATGCTATGATATCATGGGCCAGCATAAAATGAAATTCTATCATAGTCAGGACAATAGAAGCATAATATATCGTAGCATGTGAGGCATGTACCGAAGAAGTATGGATGAGGAAGATGATTTTTGGATTATTTGATCAGGTACTAGATTCGACCATAATATAATGTGACAATCAAAGTTGTATGAGGCTATCAAAATACCTAGTGTTTCATGATCGGTTGAAACATATTGAGATCAAATACTACTTTATTCGTGATAAAGTCTAGGAAGGAGAAGTGAAACTCTAGTATATCCCCACAGATGAGCAGGTAACAGATATTTTGACAAATCCTTTGTCTAGGATAAAGTTTGTGTACTTAAGTGAGAAGATGGGGCTCATGGAGATAACTCCCTTAGTTGAAAGAGAAGAGATGTCTCCCCAGGTTAGGAGGGATAACTAATATGTTATTGATTCATGGGAATTCATTTTTCAGTTTGGAAAATGGTCCAGGTTGGGTAGTTCCTTTCCAGTCCGGAAAGTGGCTTGAGATTTCTGATAGACAGTCATTTTCTAGTTCGAAAAATGGTCCAAATCGAACAGTCATTTTCGTAATGAAAATGGTCTGATAGATTGATGATGTACCATAGGCAGTTATTCCCCTTGTGGAAATTGTGGGGGAATGGTCTAGGAAAATCATTCTTCTTCTTGGCAGTCACTCTAAGTAGTGTTCAAGTAGAATGGTCTGCCTTGCCAGATAGTCATTCTTTCAAAGTTCACAGTTGTGAGCAATTTTGAAGAATGGTACATTTTGGTGGTTGGTGCAAGACAGTCATTTATTTAGGAAATGGTTCGGACAGTCATTTCCTTAGGAAATGGTCTGGACATTCATTTCCTTAGGAAATGGACCAGACATTCATTCCCTAGGGTAGACTCATTCTCTCCAGTTTTCACTATGATTAGTGTCGGAGGAATGGGCCAGTTAGGTGAATGGTCCAGGTTCAGCAATCAGGGACAAGAATTCCCTAGGGCATACTCCATCTCTTCAGGTTGCACTATGATTAGTGCTGGAGGAATGGCCCAGTTAGGTGAGTGGTCCAGGCTCAAAAATTAGGGACATTTATTCTTCTATGCTTGGGAAGAATAGTCCATATATCCCATGATTGATGTGTTACTTTTTGAGGGAAGATGCTCTTCCAGATCTCACAGATGTGAGTGGAAGAATGGCCCAAATGACTCAGTTTGTATCATGATATTTTTGATATTAGATGATATGATTATTGTAGAGATTGTATGTCTCTGGACAGTAGTTGTATGCTACTATGGTGGATGTGATCCACTGGTAGTGATTGTGTGTCATTGGTTAGTAATAGTGAGCTACTAGGAGCGGTTGTGTACCATTAGATAGTAGTTGTATACTATTATGTTTAGACATAGTTGTGTTCTATTGGATGGCATTGTTTTGATTGCCCCAGAGACTATCTAGTTGAATAGTGATGATGGTTCTTATGATTTGATCATGAGATAGCATGTGTGGCTATGATGATGCTATCGATTGAATGGTTTGTTTGTGCTCAAGACCATTGCCTTTAAAATATCCCTAGCTAGGAGGGAGTGTTGATATTATGGTAGGTGCGGGAGGTATTAACCTCCACATGTAACCTTTTACGAGACTAGAATATCATGGGAAGTAAGAGAAACCTTAAAGATTTGGATAATAACCCTAGAAAACAAGTCAGATTGATAGAATAAATCAATATTCAGTTTCATCCCCCAGGAAGAGAAGTTGGCCCAGTCAGTTAAGATGGAGCAGTATAAATAAAGGGAGTTAGATCTCATTTGTTACTCACTCACTCATGATTGCATAAGGAAAAGAAGTGTGCATGAGTGAAGGAGAACTGCAACTGTTGTAGTAGTGACTTGGTCTTGGGTTATTGGTTTGGACTTTCTTCTTCACCTTTGGTTATCTTTTCTTGGTGTGCTAGCCTTGGTTGTCTATTGGTCTGCTACTGAAATTATTTTGTCTGTCAAGGTTAAGATGCTTGGGGGTGGCATTTGTGCTTATGTTTGGGTAACAATATTGCTATATTGTCTATGGTGAAACGAGCACACCCATTTTTCTAACAGGGAAGACCATTCAATGCCACATTCACGAGTACGTCCTTCATTTTTTCCCCTATGCCTACAAGTTGATCTCGTACTTGTGTGATCCTCATGAGATAGTTGGTAACATTATCAGATCTAGACATCTGCATCGATCTGAGTTCGTTCCTTAATATCATCTTCCTATTCATGTTCTTGCTCTGGAATAAACTTACCAAGGCATCAAACATCTCTTTGGCCATCTACTTATCATTTAGGTGAGGGATTAGATAATCCTTCACGGAGTCCATAAGGACCCTATCTGCTTTGGTCTCCTTCTTTTTGTGAGCATCTAAAGTTTTTGGATCTATCGGTGGAGTAATCGTTTTATCCACTAACTCCCAAAGGTCATACTCCTTCAATGCCAAAGTTACTCTTGATTTCCAAGATAGGAAATCGGATGCTCCATCCAATCTGTCTTCAACTCTCAACGGTGTTGTTTCCATCTCTAAGACCTAATAAAATTCCTTGGAAATAACCTATTGTTGAAAATTGTCCCTATACAGACCTATAAAGAGTTGTATGTGATTATCACCCATGAAACCCGCGTATGTATGCGACTGTCACCAAATAAACCCATGTATGTACCTGACTATGCTTTTTGTGACCCGCGTACACCTCAATAATATTGCAAAAACTTAGTCATGCCTCAGTACAATTATTTCCCTAGAATATGTCCTTCGTTTTCTACCTACTGGTTATGTATCTACTATGGATCTGAGATCTGGCTTCCCTTCAGAGCACCTTCTATGATACCATGTTGATATTTCTCCTACTCAACATCTGACTATTAATTCCAAATAAATCACTTATTGAATTAAAGCAAAGTTGAGTAATCAACTAAACATGCAATAGAAGCATAAACAAGGAAACCAAAGCAAGCGCACATAAACACCAATATTTTTTGGTATAAACCCCTGGAAAAACCCGGGAGGGAAAACTAGTGTTGAGAATGATTTTATTATGCTAAAATCAGGGCTCCCCTAATAGGGATAATGGCCCACTGAGAGTAATACAAATGCAGACAAACTTGGCAAAGTCTAACCTAATGTGTGAACCATAACTGTATGTTTTTCGAGGTGTACATGAATTTTCTTTAGCAAACCCATGTATGTATGAGATTGTCTCTGCTAAGACTTGTGTACATGTACATAAATCCTGTACGGAAAGATTTGTACGACGCAACACTTTCTTGTGGATTCCTCTGACTGAAATCCACATGTGTTGCCTTTGTTCTCTCTTCTCCTTGACCTGATCTTTAGATGAAATTCCTTCTCCACCTATCCAAGATCTTGAATCATAGTCCTTCGCAATCCAACTCTCTCAAAATTAAATCCTCTATTCTCAAGTATCTCAAGTATCTAGTGTCTTCTTCCTTCACCCTAGCCTTGTTTTTATAATCATGAGTTACAATCTATTTCTAATCTCNTTAGATCTCATTTGTTACTCACTCACTCACGACTGCATAAGGACAAGAAGTGTGCATGAGTGAAGGAGAATTGCAACTGTTGTAGTAGTGACTTTGTCTTGGGTTATTAGTTTGGACTTTCTGCTTGGTATTTGGTTATCCTTTCTTGGTGTGCTAGCCTTGGATGTTTATTGGTCTGCTACCGAAATTATTCTATCGGACAAGGCTAAGTTGCTCGAGGGTGTCCTTTGATCCTATGGTTGGGTGACAATATTGCTATATTGTCTATGGTGAAGCGAGAACACCCATTTTTCTAACAGGTTATGGGCCCACACCTCCTTCAGTCAGTCTAACCACTGGAAGGAAGCTAAGCCATGATATTATCAAGCTCGTTGAAGAACTATCACTAGGATTTCTAGCAGGTGCAATTACTGAAGCACTACCACTAGGGTTACTAGCAGGTGCAGCTGCAAACCCTAAAACCTCTTGCCCAACACCTTATGATGGAACACTTTACTCAAGGAGAGGATATTCAAGTGCACCTTAGTCTAGTGCACCTATTGGCACTCTCAGAAGGAAAAAATGTCAAGGTTTAAATTTTGGGTCAAATTCAATGTTTGACCAGTCAAAGTCAAAGTTTGACCAACTATCAGTCAATGTAAATCATGAATGAAAAGGCAGATCATCTACACTATTAAACTCTTAAAAGAACTCTTTCATTAGACATGTGGATAATTGACAGTGGAGATTCTAGGCATATGACAGGAAACCAGGTCAGACTCTCCAATATTAATGAAAAGAAGACATCTCACAAAGTAGAACTTGGAGACAAGAACACCTATCTGGTCAAAGGAATTGGTCAAGCCTCCATCAAATTGGAATCAGGTAAAAATGTTCATTTGAGTAATGTCTTATATGTAACTGGTTTAGAAAAGAATATTGTATCTATATCTTGCTTAGAAGACAAAGGATTTGTAGATGGTAAAATACTATCTTGGTCTAGAGACTCCAGCATAGAGAATGCTAGAGTTATTGGAACTCGTGAAGGCATACTATACAAACTACTAGAACGTAATGATGAATCTCTTGTACATGATGAAGTCAATCCCAGTGAACTTTGGCATAGAAGGTATGCTCATCTTAACTATCAAGCATTACCCTTCCTCAATATAATGGTTGAAGGAATACCAGAACTGCAATCTACATATGAAGGAATTTGCAGAGGATGTGCACTTGGTAAAAATGTTAAAAAGCCATTCTCAAGTAGCAATAATAGATCTAAGGAAATCCTAGATCTAATACATTCATATGTTTTTGGTCCAATGCTAGTCAAATCTCTAGGAGGTTATCTTTATTATGTAACCTTCATAGATGATTACTCAAGAAAAATTTAGTTATATATCTTGAAGACAAAGGATGAAGTTTTTAGCAAGTTTCAAGAAGTCAAAGCAGAAATAGAAAACCTCACAAGCAAGAAAATCAAGACTTCGAGAACAGAGAATGGAGGAGAATACGCATCCAAGGAATTTGTTGCCTTTTGCAAATAAGCATGGATTAAGAGGGAGTTAATCGTTCCTCATAATCCTCAACAAAATGGTGTAGCAGAAAGGAAGAATAGATCCATTGAAGAAATTGTGAAGGGACTAATGAATGATCAAGGTTTATCCATGTATTTATGGGGAGAAGCATCCATGACAACAATATATGTTCATAACAGAAGTCCCCACCGCATATTGAAGGATAGGACTCCAAAAGAAGCCTTCTCGGGAAAGAAACCTAATGTGGAACACTTAAAAATCTTTGGGTTCCTTGTTTACATTCATATCCCCAAGGATAAAAGGAAGAAACTAGAACGATCAGGAAAGAAGGGCATATTTTTTTGATATAATGAATCCTCCAAAGCCTATAAAATCTATATTCCATAAAAACATAAGATTGAATTCAGTAGAGACATAACCTTCAATGAGAAGATGGATTTCAATAAATCTATAGAGGAATCCATGGAAAAAGAATATAAAGAGCCTAAAGAAGAAATCACTTGTCTTCTAGAAAGTTGGAATGAAGAACAAGAACAACTTGATCATCTGATACAACCTTGCAAACCTATTGAGTCAGTAATTGTACCCAAAACTAGAAAACCTCCAACTTGGCTTGAAGCTACTCTACAAGAAGCAGAAAGACTCAAAGCTCCAAGTGGAACTTTCAGAGAAAGCAAGAAGCCCAAAATATTCTCCAACTATGCAACATGTATGAAAAAACTTATAAATGAATAACCCACCACATTTGAAGAAGCAGTTCAAAAGAAATAGTGGAAAGAAGCCATGACAGAAGAATACCAGTCCATCACGAAAAATAATGTATGGGAAATTGTACCTAGACCCAAGGAAAAATCATTGGTAAATTCAAAATGGGTCTACAAGATCAAACATGCGGTATATGGAAGCATAGATAAATACAAGGCAAGGTTCATGGCTAGAGGGTTCTCCCAGAAGGAGGGAGAAGATTATGATGAAACCTTTGCTCCTGTTGCCAGATATACTTCTATTGGAGACATTATGTATCTTGTTTCTTCCAAGGGATGGATTTTACATCAGATGGATGTAAAGAGATCCTTTCTCAATGGAGTAATTGAAGAAGAAGTATACATTGAACAACCTCAAGGTTTTGAGGTGAATCTGAGAGACACTCATGTTTGCATATTAAATAAATCCATGTGTGGACTCAAGTAAGCTCCAAGATATTTGTATGCCAGAATTGGCAGTTACCTAATAAGACTTGGTTTCTCTAAGAGTCATGCAGATCCAAATCTCTATTACAAGCTTGTGAACAATGCACCTGTGATTCTATAGTTGTATTTTGACAATTTATTCTTGACAGGTGCAAAGTCTTTCATCACCCATTGTAAGAAGGAATTATCTTCTGAGTTTGATATGAAATATCTTGGTCTCATGCACTATTACTTGGGACTAGAAGTATGGCAGAAGCATGGTGAAATATTTCTTGGACAAGGAAAGTATGCAATGAAGATTCCTCGAAAATTTGGAATGACGGATTTCAAATCCATCGCCACTCCTATGACCACATATATAATAAAAGTAAGAAAATCATATCCTGATCTAGTAGACCCGTCCCTATATCAACAATTGATTGGGTCGTTGATGTATCTAGTGAATAATCGACCAGATATTTGATTTTTTGTAAACACTTTAAGCCAGTTTCAGGTGGAACCCATACATGAGCACTGAATAGTTGTAAATCATGTTCTAAGATATCTTTGTGGGACTTTAAACTATCATTTAGAATACACCTCATCCAGTGATATAAAGCTTCATGGATTCACAGATTCAGATTGGGTAGGGAGTGCAGAAGAAAGAATGAGTACTTCAAGGATGTGTTTTAGTTTGGGGTATGCTATGATATCATGGGCCAGCATAAAACAAAAGTCTGTCACAGTCAGGACAACAGAAGCATAATATATCGTAGAATGTGAGGCATGTACCGAAGAAGTATGGCTGAGGAAGCTGATTTCTGGATTATTTGATCAGGTACTAGATTCGACCATAATATAATGTGACAATCAAAGTTGTATGAGGCTGTCAAAACACCTAGTGTTTCATGATCGGTCGAAACATATTGAGATCAAATACTACTTTATTCATGATAAAGTCTAGGAAGGAGAAGTGAAACTCTAGTATATCCCCACAGATGAGCAGGTAACAGATATTTTGACAAATCCTTTGTCTAGGATAAAGTTTGTGTACTTAAGTGAGAAGATGGGGCTCATGGAGATAACTCCCTTAGCTGAAAGAGAAGAGATGTCTCCCCAGGTTAGGAGGGATAACTAATATGTTATTGATTCATGGGAATTCATTTTTCAGTTTGAAAAATGGTCCAGGTTGGGTAGTTCCTTTCCAGTCCAGAAAGTGGCTTGAGATTTCTGACAGACAGTCATTTTCTAGTTCGAAAAATGGTCCAAATCGGACAGTCATTTTCGTAATGAAAATGGTCTGATAGATTGATGATGTACCATAGGAAGTGATTCCCCTTGTGGCGAGTGTGGGGGAATGGTCTAGGAAAATCATTCTTCTTCTTGGCAGTCACTCTGAGTAGTGTTCAAGTAGAATGGTCTGCCTTGTCAGACAGTCATTCTTTCAAAGTTCACATTTGTGAGCAATTTTGAAGAATGGTACATTTTGGAGGTTGGTGCAGGACAGTCATTTCTTTAGGAAATGGTTCATTTCCTTAGGAAATGGTCTAGACATTCATTTCCTTAGGAAATGGACCAGACATTCATTCCCTAGGGCAGACTCATTCTCTCCATTTTTCACTATGATTAGTGTCGGAGGAATGGGCCAGTTAGGTGAATGGTCCAGGTTCAGCAATCAGGGACAAGAATTCCCTAGGGCAGACTCCATCTCTCCAGGTTGCACTATGATTAGTGCTGGAGGAATGGCCCAGTTAGGTGAGTGGTCCAGGCTCAGAAATTAGGGACATTTATTCTTCTATTCTTGGGAAGAATAGTCTAAATATCCCATGGTTGATGTGTTACTTTTTGATGGAAGATGCTCTTCCAGATCTCACAGATGTGAGTGGAAGAATGGCCCAAATGACTCAGTTTGTATCATGATATTGTTGATATTAGATGATATGATTATTGTAGAGATTGTATGTCTCTGGACAGTAGTTGTATGTTACTATGGTGGATGTGATCCACTGGTAGTGATTGTGTGTCACCGGTTAGTAATAGTGAGCTACTAGGAGCGGTTGTGTACCATTAGATAGTAGTTGTATACTATTTAGTTTAGACATAGTTGTGTTCTATTGGATGGCATTGTTTTGATTGCCCCGGAGACTATCTAGTTGGATAGTGATGATGGTTCTCGTGATTTGATCATGAGATAGCATGTGTGGCTATGATGATGCTATTGATTGAATGGTTTGTTTGTGCTCAAGACCATTGCCTTTAAAATCTCCCTAGCTAGCAGGGAGTGTTGATATTATGGTAGGTGCGGGAGGTATTAACCTCCACATGTAACCTTTGATGAGACTAGAATATCATGGGAAGCAAGAGAAACCCTAAAGCTTTGGATAATAACCCTAGAAGACAAGTCGAATTAATAGAATAAATCAATATTCAGTTTCATCCCCCAGGAAGAGAAGTTGGTCCAGTCAGTTAAGATGGAGCAGTATAAATAAAGGGAGTTAGATCTCATTTGTTACTCACTCACTCATGATTGCATAAGGAAAAGAAGTGTGCATGAGTGAAGGAGAACTGCAACTGTTGTAGTAGTGACTTGGTCTTGGGTTATTGGTTTGGACTTTCTTCTTCACCTTTGGTTATCTTTTCTTGGTGTGCTAGCCTTGGTTGTCTATTGGTCTGCTACTGAAATTATTTTGTCTGTCAAGGTTAAGATGCTTGGGGGTGGCATTTGTGCTTATGTTTGGGTAACAATATTGCTATATTGTCTATGGTGAAACGAGCACACCCATTTTTCTAACAGGGAAGACCATTCAATGCCACATTCACGAGTACGTCCTTCATTTTTTCCCCTATGCCTACAAGTTGATCTCGTACTTGTGTGATCCTCATGAGATAGTTGGTAACATTATCAGATCTAGACATCTGCATCGATCTGAGTTCGTTCCTTAATATCATCTTCCTATTCATGTTCTTGCTCTGGAATAAACTTACCAAGGCATCAAACATCTCTTTGGCCATCTACTTATCATTTAGGTGAGGGATTAGATAATCCTTCACGGAGTCCATAAGGACCCTATCTGCTTTGGTCTCCTTCTTTTTGTGAGCATCTAAAGTTTTTGGATCTATCGGTGGAGTAATCGTTTTATCCACTAACTCCCAAAGGTCATACTCCTTCAATGCCAAAGTTACTCTTGATTTCCAAGATAGGAAATCGGATGCTCCATCCAATCTGTCTTCAACTCTCAACGGTGTTGTTTCCATCTCTAAGACCTAATAAAATTCCTTGGAAATAACCTATTGTTGAAAATTGTCCCTATACAGACCTATAAAGAGTTGTATGTGATTATCACCCATGAAACCCGCGTATGTATGCGACTGTCACCAAATAAACCCATGTATGTACCTGACTATGCTTTTTGTGACCCGCGTACACCTCAATAATATTGCAAAAACTTAGTCATGCCTCAGTACAATTATTTCCCTAGAATATGTCCTTCGTTTTCTACCTACTGGTTATGTATCTACTATGGATCTGAGATCTGGCTTCCCTTCAGAGCACCTTCTATGATACCATGTTGATATTTCTCCTACTCAACATCTGACTATTAATTCCAAATAAATCACTTATTGAATTAAAGCAAAGTTGAGTAATCAACTAAACATGCAATAGAAGCATAAACAAGGAAACCAAAGCAAGCGCACATAAACACCAATATTTTTTGGTATAAACCCCTGGAAAAACCCGGGAGGGAAAACTAGTGTTGAGAATGATTTTATTATGCTAAAATCAGGGCTCCCCTAATAGGGATAATGGCCCACTGAGAGTAATACAAATGCAGACAAACTTGGCAAAGTCTAACCTAATGTGTGAACCATAACTGTATGTTTTTCGAGGTGTACATGAATTTTCTTTAGCAAACCCATGTATGTATGAGATTGTCTCTGCTAAGACTTGTGTACATGTACATAAATCCTGTACGGAAAGATTTGTACGACGCAACACTTTCTTGTGGATTCCTCTGACTGAAATCCACATGTGTTGCCTTTGTTCTCTCTTCTCCTTGACCTGATCTTTAGATGAAATTCCTTCTCCACCTATCCAAGATCTTGAATCATAGTCCTTCGCAATCCAACTCTCTCAAAATTAAATCCTCTATTCTCAAGTATCTCAAGTATCTAGTGTCTTCTTCCTTCACCCTAGCCTTGTTTTTATAATCATGAGTTACAATCTATTTCTAATCTCACTTGAGATTTAGATTGCATGAGAAGATTACATGCTAAGTACTTTTAGCACTTTCCTCAAATAACTCAATTAATTAATTACATAATTAATTAATAAGAACAATTTACTTTAATAATTCCTTTAATTAAAGTAAATTCAAAAGTAGAAGGCTTTGGATGATTTCCACATGTCTAGACACATAGACATGTGCAGAAATTCATGTCTGATGCTACCACTAACACCAATAGAAACCAATCGCCCAAGTCTAAGAGAACAAAGTCTCTAATGTTGTCGGTCCTTGGACAAAATTACCTAATGCTAGCATAGTCGAGCAGTATGAGGGATGATTTAAGGCACATGCAATAAATCTCGGGACAACGGTATGCAGTGAGTCTAAATCCTTTCACATCTTTCTCCAATGAACTTTTATTGTACATTGAGGTCACAATGTGGGACCATTCAAAAATATAACAAGGGTAATAGCTGCAAAGCAGTTAGTCCCCACCTTAATCATGATGATAATATATCACCCTAAATAAATGAGTCAATAAATTTGTTTCAAATATCGAAATGAATTGCTAAAAAAAAATTAGAAAAAATGGCACATTTTGCAAAGATAAAGTTATATTCCCACTTTCTAAGTGAGTGATGTAAATTTCACTCTCTCATAGTTGTTTTCCCTGGAGAGTTACACCTTTAATAATGTGTTTTTATAATTATTTTTCTTAAATTTAATTTAATTATTATTTTACGTGAGATTATTTTTTAAACATGTTATAATTTTTCTCTTCCTTATTCAAATTATTTTTTACCATCTATTTCATTTGATA
>JZKD02S1686851.1:90138-105590 GCA_000966675.3 Picea glauca
GAGCTCCAGTTGAACCAAACACTGTCATGGGTAAGCTAAAATCAAGTTGTCCTTCTCTTTACTTTTTGCTCACTAGCTCGGAAAAAGATCTTCTAGACACTGCTCTGACAGTTTCTCCCACTACTCTGCCTCAAACTGTTGCAGTGCAAGCCTCTCATGATGTGCACACTCTAACCCCACCATCCACCTCTACTCACCTTTTTGATCCAACTACCTCTCAGTCAAACCCCCACACCCATCTACACACAAACCTTTGCGCACAACCATTAATCCCTACAGGCCATGTGTGTACCAACACTCCAAACCTGTGCTTACCAACACCCACAACCTCCTTGCCTTACTTTAAACCTACCGACCCACTGCATAAGTTTCCCCACAGCCCCCTTACCTTGCAGGACACCACTCTCAAACCCCCCATATCCACTCTCTCAGAACCACTTAGCCTTGCATCCTCTCCACATGAGCAGGGGTCGAAATATTTGCTATCAGGGACCTCTGAAACTCATCCAGATGACACCACTCTCATTACTTTTATGGACTCCCTCTTACCCTATTTTAAATAAGTCCACACTCCCTCTCACATACCCCTATACCAAGGGAAATTGACCCATCTGCCACACAATGATGTTGGCCCCTCAAGACATAGAAACACTTTAGATCTGAAACAGGGATCGACACATACATGGTCCAAAGGGATTGGCTACATACATTCACCGATCAAAACCAGAAGCACCCAACGCAAAGAGGGGCCTTCCACTTCCACACCGACAGACTCATCTACTCAAAATTCTGACAACAGGGCGCTTAGAGGCATGAAATCCCTTGCGAGAACCAAATAATGATCTTTCTCTCCCTAAATATCAGAGGGGTGGGGGGACCCCTTAAATCCTCTGCTTTCAAAAGACTCCTCTCTAGGATCTCTCCTGATATTATTTTTCTCCAGGAAACATTGGTTGAAGGGTAGAAAGTTAGATCTTTCCTTACATCATTTCGCTATGACTGGCACTCTTGCTCAGTTAACTCTTTGGGAAATTCTGGAGGTTTAGCTGCGACTTGGGACCCATCCAAGTTCGACTTACATCCTTACTTGTGCAATGGTGGTCTCTTGCTTACGGGAACTTGCAGGTGGAACAAATTTCAAATTAACCTCCTCAATTCTTATGGACCTTGCCAAAATATAAAACACTTATGGGACAACGTGGAGTCTTGTGGTCTTCTAGATCTTCAGAACTTAATTCTAGCAGGGGACTTGAATTTCACAACAAACTCTGAGGAAATTTGGGGTCCTTCAGACTTACAAGACCCCTTGGTTGATTACTTCATCACACTTTTCCAAACTCATAGCATGATTGACATCCCTCTGGCTGTCATTTCACCAACCTGGCGCAATGGTAGAGCTGGGCTCGATTCTATTACAAAACGCCTAGACTGTTTCTACATTTCAAAAAATCTACTCATATTAGATGGTAGAGTCAGATCATGGGTAGATACCCCCTACCTTTCATACCACACACCCATTATTTTGCAATTTGGAACAGCTACAACGTGGATCAACTACCCTTTCAAATTCAACACATATTGGCTTATTGAAGATGTATTTGTTGTTGTTGTCAAGTCGGTATGGATTGATCCTCTTCCTCAGTTCAATTCAAGTACACAAAACCAATTCATGAGGAAACTAAAACACCTAAAATTTGTCATTAAAAAATGGGCAATCCTTCACAAAAAGCACTTGACACACGAGCTACATGAGTTGGAGCATAGACTCACTGATATTAACCATCTGGACTCACAGACAGGGTGTGCTGGGGAAAACATAAAACTTATAAAACAACTAGAAACAGATAAAAATAAAATTATGTTGGAAGATGAAGCACTCTGGAGGTAGCGTAGCAAAGCTACATGGGTAAAATGTGGAGATTTGAACAATAAATTCTTCCATAAATTTGCCAGTGATTCTAGAAACAAGAAGCATATATGGGATATTATTGATGACACAAGTACATCTATCACGGAACAACAAGATATCATGACTGCGGCATCCGATTACTTCAAGTCTTTTTATGAGTCCAGATCACAAACACTCACACAAACTCAAGTCACCGTGGCACAACTCTTCTGGCATAATGTTACAACAGAGGATTCTTTACTCCTAGAACAACCTTGCACATTACTAGAAGTCCTTACTGCTCTCAAATCCTTTTCTAAGGACAAAATCTCGGGTCTAGACGGTTGGACCGTTGAGTTTTATTTACACTTCTTTGACCTGTTGGGACCTGATCTTCTATAATTAGTGGAGGATTCCAGACTCCATGGCAAAATTTCTGGAGCCATAAATTCTACCTTCTTGACTCTCATTCCAAAAACAAACCACACAACAACTTTTGGTGGTTACATACCAATTTCCTTATGCAACCCCTGCTACAGGCTCATCTCTAAAATCATAGCACTCATAATCAAACCCATTCTCTCACAATCTCTATCCAGTGAATAACTTTGGTTTCTAAAGGGACGCCAAATTCTCGATGCTATTGGAACAACACAAGAATGCTTACACAACATCAAACATAAAACATATGGTGCTCTTATACTCAAGCTAGACCTCAAAAAAGCCTTTGACTGTATAGAATGGGATTTTCTTAGACTCATCCTCATCCAATTGGGTTTCAGCCACTCCATTGTCATCTAGATTATGAGCTGCATCACAAGTGAAACCTTCCCTGTGCTGATAAATGGTGAACCCACACCTTTCTTCCATAGTGGCAGAGGCTTGAGGCAGGGCTTCCCTCTCTCACTACTTCTCTTCATTCTGGTCATGGAAGGTTTAAGCCTCCTCCTCAAAAAAAGCTAGTCTGAAGGAAAGATTACTGGGATAAAGGTCTCGAGGTTGGTTGAGATCCTTCACCTGCTATTTGCAGATGATGTTCTCATTATGACAAGTGGAAGCTCCCACGAATGGAAGGAAATCGACAATCTCTTGCAAATCTTCTGCTCAGCCACAGGCTTACAAATCAACTAGACAAAAACTACTTTTCATCATGCCAATATAAAAGATCAAGATCTGGAAGTTCTCAAGGGAATATTCCTGCACTCATTCATCCATCTCTCACAAGGATTCTAGTACCTGGGATATTATATAAAAGCAGAACATTCTAAAATTTTTGATTGGGATTGGCTTGTCACGAAGGTGGAGAAAAAATTGGGACATTGGTGTAACAAATGGCTATCAATAGGAGGTTGTTACACTCTGATAAAAGCCACTCTTGAAGGACAGTCGGTCTATTGGATGGCGTTGGCAGCCATTCCCATTCTGGTGCTAGACAAACTCCGAAAAGTTACTCACAAATTCCTTTAGACTGGCATGCGCCACTACAATTGGGAAAAATTGGCTAAACTAAAGCTACAGGGTGGCTGGGGGATAAGGAATATCTTCAATTTCAATACAGCTCTAGTCACTAAATCACTCTAGAAAGTCCTCACAACAAAGGGCATATGGACTTTGGTCATCAAAGATAATTACCTACCACACACTACAATGGAAACTTGGATCCACCCATATCTTACCCATTACAGGACTGCCTCACAGACTTGGAAGAACCTATCAAAATCTGCACACTGGATCAAAAAATGGATATGTTGGAAACCTGGCTCCGGCCATTCCATTGAGCTGGGTAAGGATTGCATCCTTGGTCTTGGTACAACACTTCACCTATCTCTCCCTCTCATCCAACAACTGAATCATAATAATATCGCCTACCTTTATCAAGCGGCACGCTACCATGAACAGGGGCAGATTTTTAATGGCTGGAAATCGGGTGGCGATCTTGTTTTAGCCATAGCTCAGGAACATGAATGGGACCTCTTCTGTCAGGAACTAAACAATGCAGGTATACATCTCCATAACATTGATGATCAGATGATGTGGGTGGGTGGTGATTGCTCAGGACACACCACTATAAAAAATATATACACGGCTATATCTACACTAGCTACTTATAATATTTTACCCGGCTGACGCAAAAACCTTTGGATCTAGAAAATTCCTCTCAAGGTTAAACTATTCAATTGGCTTGTAATTGAAAATAAAATCCCCACATGGGATATTTTACTCAATAAGGGTTGGATGGGTCCTAACATCTGTCAGTTATGCAACTCCGATGCAGAATCCATTTTTCACCTCTTCATACATTGCCAATTTACCCAACGTGTCTGGAGCAAGATCAAAATTGATCTAAACTTGGCATCTTCTTGGAACAGGACCACTCTAACAAACTACTTCACACATTGACTCACCATAGAACACACTCATAAATACCTTCCTCCATTGGTCAATTGGTACATCTGGCTGGAGAGGAAAAACGGGATTTTCGAAGACATTCCACCTTCAGTCAACTCTGTGACATACAAAATACTTGGCAATTAACATTTGTGGAGAGGTATCCATCCCTACAAGAGGAAAAAAAAGATCCTAAAACATCCTCACATAGCTGAAGATTACCCCATGGGATGGTTTGATGGGGCAACCCAATGCAGCGGAACTATGAGTGGAGCGGGTGGCTTGATTAAATTAAATGCAGCTACAATTTACAGATGGACTCTCGGCTGTGGCTCGGGCACCAACACAAGGACTGAACTTTTGGGTGCCTGGGACACCCTCCACTTGGCCACAATATTAAATATCGATCGCCTACATCTCATTGGTGACTCCAGTGTTGTCATAGAATGGTTGAATCACAGTGGTAAGCTCCACTCGATCACCCTCTTGGTGTGGATGGACCGCATCAGAATTCTCCAACACCAATTCAAGGATCTTACCTTCACACAGGCTTCTTGAGAATTCAATAGAGAGGCGGATATTCTCTCTAAATCAGCTCTACAAAAACCTCCAGGCCATATTACATACAACATGTGGCTGGATGGCCATGAGGGCTCCACACATGTGATCAAAATCTATTAAAATTAGATTCTATCAACCCTTGCAATCAGCTTCAGAATTTGCTTTCATATTTAACATGTCTTATGACCATCACCAACGATATTCTTCTTCTGCTCCGGCACTAACTCTCTCCACTTCTCAAACTTGTTGTAACCTCTCATTTTTGTCTTTGCATGTACCCCAATCTCTTTCCTCCATCTGAATTGGATTATCCAATTATTTGGTGAAAGACTTGATCAACGCAAATAGATGCTTGTAACCTTGGGAAAAACATTTCTGCTGAAAAACCGTCCCACATACTGAAGCAAATCTATGTAAATGCCACATATCCTTGAACACCGGCACATTGTTAACACCTGGTTGCATATTAATATAAACACAGAACATAGTGCATGTTCATACCACAGTGCATGTTAACCACTTGGATTAATAAATGTAATTGCGAGTACTTCCCATAAGATGGTATAGAGGTAGATGCTTAAAATGTTAAAAGGTGGATGCTTAAAAGTTTAAACATGTCGTGAAATTAAGCACGATAACATGGCTTAATCATGAAAGTAAAAACATAAAACATGGTGATTCATGGTGATTTATTTGAAAGGACTCAACTGGGTAGTACATGCATGGCACAAATCAAAATTTCTCAGGTATTTGACCTTAGCAGGTATGTAAGATCTAAATGGAATGAAGTATTTTAGATTGTAAGGTTGGTCAATTGTTTTGAGAATATTAATTATAAAACTTGTCTTTTTAATCTTCCCTTATTTATATAAAGTACATTCATGATTCTATCAGAGTAGTTAAAAAACTTTGTTTGACTCATTATTTCTTACAGGAAAGACGACATTTATTTAGAATAGGAAAATTTTTAGGCCCCATTTATATAAAGTTGGAGAATTCTCTGGTCCATTTAATTGCAAAAGAAACATTTATAATAAAGGGTTATTTTCATAAGGGAGGGTTGGTCCATTTAATTGGAAAAGAAACCTTTATAATAAAGGGATTTTCCATAAGGGAGGTCTGAGGGTCGAGTTCAAGATGAGAAAGCTATTTGACATTGATAGTGGAAAAGGATAGATGTAACACTATCATAGGAAAAATGAATGGGCAGAGGGGGCATTTGACGATGTCTATAAAATTTTGGGGCCTACAACATAAGTGTAGGGGCATTTGACAATGTCTGTAACAATTTGGGGTCTACAACATAAGTGCGCAAGAAATGGTACAGATAATTAGCAATATAAATAGGAAAATACTACTCTGAATGATCATGAGAGAGCCAACATATAGGTTAAGTTATTCGTAGAGATTCAATTTAAAAATATATAACATAGAGGATAAATTAACCAAAAAATAGAAAATTCAATGAATGTTTGCAATTCCTTCTCAAATTTTTACATTTTGACGAAGTTCAAAGAGAAAATCTAATGTACAGAAACATAATTCCTTCTTAAATTTTGACATAGCTCAAAGAGAATATATAAAGTACATAAACACAACTTATAGGCATATAAACATTGTTATTTAGATTGGATTTACAACGAAGTTCGACCCCTGAAAACTTTGTTGGTGACTTGAATGCGATGCTAGCGGGATTCAAACCATGTTAGGTGTTATTGATATATTTCCCCCTTGACCTTGGGTCATGTCACGACAGAGCGAGACTGTATATAG
Organism: Picea glauca; assembly: GCA_000966675.3. NCBI lineage: Eukaryota > Viridiplantae > Streptophyta > Pinopsida > Pinales > Pinaceae > Picea > Picea glauca. The sequence continues at coordinate 96,749 of JZKD02S1686851.1, forward strand.
AATATTAAATCTACCCTCACAATCAAACATGCAAACAAAGAATAACTACTTTTTCACAGGGAGAGATAGGGAATGGAGAGAAGAAAAGGTGTGCACCTTAAACCCTTCATCTGATGTCGATCCCTTCTCATGCTTCTCAAAATGCTCTTGGTCTCTATCGGTATAAGCCTTCAATAAGAGACCTAGCTTGTGCTGCAATGAGGTAGTTATAGGTCCTAGTAGCATATATCAAAGGTATACTTCAAAGCATATATGAACAAGCATGAACATATCGAATTGAAATGAAACAATTGAACACAATATTGGAAGGAAAGAATAATCTTCTATTAATTAGCGAAATACGAGAGTTAGTTACAACCTGATGTTGCTTCTAGCACCGCTTCAGAACCAATCACTCGGGTTCCTCCTGAAGTCCTTCAAGCATTAACTCAATGAATCTCTTCCTTGGATAGTCCAATAAGGATAGGAGCACACCTTATGACAATATATGAGAGGAAGCAACTCTGGAAAAGGAATTTCCGGGTTGGGGGAAAACTTCTCAGAGGATGAAGGGGAAGGGAAGCTTGCTCAATTCTCTCAGCATAACCTTGCACCATCAAACATGTCTGCATTGTTTCCCCCAAAGGCACTTTTATAGTCTCCCAAATGGGTTTTGGAGGTTGAAATCCATTTTGTACGGGCTTGGGGACGATGAGAAACGATCCCAACCAAAAAACACACCCGCAATCTTAGAATTATTTTATTTTTCATTATTTTTTAGGGCATCCACAGGTTGCACACTATAAAGGTCTAGATGTCCATGTGTTGCTCAAAGGAAACCCGCAGATATGTTCAAAAGTCATGTTTTCTAGATGACTTGGATGAGTCAAGGTGGTATTTTGATTTTGCTAGACAAAGGGAAGGGTAGGCCATAGCACAAATGCATAGGTGTGGAATTTTGGGCTATAACATATGCCCCCTATTGTTTGAGGTTAGAAGGGAAACATGATGGTCGAAATACATTACAACTCTTAGAGACAAGGATGCATTGAAATAAACTTCTGAAGGTTCCCGAACAACTGATCCAAAAACAAAAACCATCAGTCAAGATCAAGTAATAGTATTCTCTTCCCAAGTCAGGTATACCCATGATCGGGAGTGATGTAATCATGGCCGCCAAATCAAGTACGTCATGGATCCATGGTACATATGAAAGTATGACTAATGTCCATGGCCATGAGCAATACACAGTGGATTCATGTGATATATAAAAGTAGAAAACATGGCCACGAGGAATACATAATGGATCCATGTGAAAGTAGATCATATGCATGAAGAGATACACAGTGGAGCTATGTCTCAAAATCAAGAACATAGGATATATGGGACCAATGGAGTGAACAAGTTGATCATCTACAAGTACCAATGTATGTGGGGTGGTACAATGTATGTTGGGTAGGAGCACAAAATATGTGATGCTCATACTTCACCCTAAGTCTTAAAAACCATCTATCGTGGTACGAGTCTACACTATGTGAATAGATGTGTTGGGGTAGAACACATTGAGACACCATTTGATTACCGGTCATTGATGTATACCATTAAAAAACGTAAGACAACCCATCGATGATGATGATGGGTGTCAAGGTATCATCGTACAATCTAACAAGTGTGATTAAATGAGTTGATGTTGAACACCTGGTAGAATCTATCAAGCAAGGGACATTGATGTATTCCCATTGTCAATAGCAATAGAACCTACCACCGATTACTGCAAGCCCCAAGGTACCAAATATGATTCTAGATCCCTATCCCAGAGCAAGATGTGTCGAATTCGATAGGAAGAGATATGTTGGAAGGAAGGCATTAGGGAATTCTCCATCATCCAACATGAGGGGGTAGCAAAAGGACAAATATTTGGAAGGACTCAGATGAAAATATTGTAAGGGCCACACCGAGGTACGACTCTAGCATGCACCAGATGAAATATTCCACAATAGAGACTCTATGAATAGTATAAAATGATGCATACTACTGAAAAAGATAAGGAACCCACCAATGGGATCAAATGGAAACCAAGGTATCACACAAATCCCTATGTGTGATGATTGTTGTTGACGTAGAACACAAGGGAAATTTCTCAGTCAGTGACCAATGATGGTTTGTCATGTGTTGAGCACAAGGTCACCTATCAATGATGGCAATAGGCACAGGGTGCAACTCTAGATCATACTCTCAGAGTTATGTGTCAGAGTCTATAAGAGAAAACCCGCCAACAAGAAGTCAATGGGGACCTTCCATACTAGCATGAGTAAGAGACATAGATACTTGTGATGATGAGACAGACTTGACTAACTTAGGAAGGCCGAATTGCAAGGTCAGAGACTTAACTGTCAAATGGTCGACTCAAGATGAAACTTCCCTTGAACAAAAGAAAGATGCATTATGTGACTTAGGTAGCGTGACTATAAACTAGGATACATTTGTGATATACGAGGCATCAACAAATGCTCTAAATGGTTGGAAGAATAAACAATCAGGGGAGATAAAACTCAATAACGAGAAAAAGTCTCCTAAAGCCCTACTAGACCCAAAATGATGAGATACTAACTCAAGATTGGGCTTTGTTCAAAGGAGAAAAAATTGCTACCAACAAAAGAAATGGACCCTTTCCCCCCTTATTTTTGGTTTTTTTATTTTTTTGGTCTTTTTCATATTATTAAATCCTGAAAAAAGAAGAAAAGAATGTTATAGTACAGTGGAGGAAAYGAGTGTCACGGRAAAGMAAACTAGTTCCAAAGCRCAAGGAAAAAACCTATGCTCAATGCAAGGAAAGAATGTGTGGGATAAGGACACTCGAGGGATGTTTCCTCTAGGAATAAAGGTGTTGAGTTGCAAAGGAAATTATTGTAAGGCTGGGAACTTGATAGGAATGCATGAGAAATTAGTTCAACAAGAGCATGTTGAAGCCAACATTAGGCCTATAAGTGTGAGCGGTCAATATGAAATGCAGTTACAACTCAACTTCAGGAAGTAGACTTTTAATAATGTTATTTTTCGTATATTTAGTCCCCTAGGCCCAAAAAATCATAAAACAATACCAAGGAGAACTCTTATAGCCAATGTTGACTAGAGTATTCCTTTTTCATAATTAGTCTATTTGGTCCGGAAAAGGGTTAAACTTATACCGAAATAGATGTCATTTCAAATCCTTTAACGAGTGTGAAAGAAACAAGTTCACTCGGAAATCTTTTCATTTTTAAGGAGTCTGAAAACATCTTAACTAAGACTCCAAGATGATGTTACGAGCAACATATAATGGAGGGAGTCCTATAGGTAGTGGTCAGAATGAGATTGAGTAATAAAATGAAGTTTGAATGCAAAGTCATGGTGGGACTAAAAGGACTCCTGAGCCTAACAGAGATCTTTCAGCATATACGCCAAAATACAAAGGGATTATAAACTAGAGCACCTATGGAAGGTAGGCTCTACCATAAAAAAAAAAAATGACATTTTTTAGCAGATAGGAAGGTGTCATCGCTTGCTAATGGGATTGACGCTGGTTTTAGGAACCAATGGCGACTGATAATGAAAAAAGTTCAGGTGGATGCGACCTATGCTAAATTCTAGTTACAGGAACATCACCTGCCTAGAATCTTGAGAAATACTCGGTCGTTCATCCAAAAAGAGGCCAAAAGTGTCCAAAGTATATCCTTAAACCTACAACGATAAGACAATGCTATAAGGAACTTGTCATTAGTTGAATTTTTTGGAAAAAATAGTAAACTATAAGAAGTGGGTTTCAAAAAAATTGTATAAAATAGGGTTAAATTACCAATTTACTCATTCATTTTATCATTTTCACCAAAAATTACCCAAGTTAACAAAACCCTTGAACTTTCATTTGGAGATTCTTGGATCTTTGAGTAATGAAAACACCGACTGCTTGGACCAAGTAAGTATCTTATCCCTTGTGTTGCATTTCAATATTTCATTTTTTTTAATTTCTTGCAAAATTGGGGGTTAAGGTAACCTTTTTAAACCTAACTCTATGCATCCACGAGTTTCCTTAAAGAGACCTGCGAATGTCCGCGGCTGGTAGAAGCACTAGTCGCGAATCTCCGTGACTATCAAAATAGAATCTCACGGATGCCTAGAGTAAAGTTAGAAAAAATTAATACTAACTTGTGTTATCTTTGAACTTGGGAAAAATGTCCATCCATTATAGGGAACGTGAACACGAGGAGGTTGATTGTGCGGTCTTTGATGTTGATGATGCAAAATAATCTATCCAAGAGTGTGGAATGTATAATGTTTTTCAAATTGGTGGGATGGGATCTCCAAAGAGATTACTAAATATCGTTATTGACTATTGGCACCCAGATGTTGACGCCTTCATGCTTAGAGGGAAATCATTGATGATCACTGTAGAGGACATATATTTCATCGTAGTTTTATTCAGCAGAGGGGAGGTTCCTAACTTCCAAGCCCGTGGTGGAGGTGGTCAGACAGTCAACGATTACATCAATGAGTATTGTGATGATGGAACGGAGAAGAGTGGTTCTCAGGTACCGATCAAACATATTACCGACCTTAGTCTCCAAGTCATTTTGTACACCGTGGTCTGCATTGTAGGGTCCAACTTACATTTGGATTCTCAGGCCCAAATGTAGCATGGGGTTGAATGCTTGAGGCCAATCATGTTCAACTGCAGCACTTTCATGTTGACTTGCATGAAGTATCAGCTCATCGACTGCAATTTAAGGAAGACCAAGAACTTCAGATTTGGTAGTGTCATGTGCACATTTTTCTTTGAGAGGGTGCCCATGGTGATCCCTAGGACCTATGTGAAAGGACATTTACGACCATGGCCCACCATGGTACATTGGATTGAGTTGTTGGCCCACCCAGGAGGAGGGAAGTTATCAAACCCTTATGATGATGACTTCTTTTCTTAATGGTGTTATCACTCCAAGAAACCCTTTGTGGTTGTAGACCAAAGGTGTTTGGTAACTTAAGAAATTTAATAATCAAAGTGTTTGGAACAATGGGATAACTGGGAAGGCTTTATAAAAGGACAACTTATTATGCATCTAAATAAACCAGTKCTTTTAGAGACCAAATATCARTTACARTAATGAAATAAGGTGTGAAGAATACTATTCAAGATAACCAGGTACACAGACATGTAGGGTCATACAAGATAGCAGAGAATCATTTAATTCACATTCATGAGCTACACAAGAAGATGGCAGTTCTCAATAGCTAAGCTTAACTGAATAAAATTACAAAGTGGTGAACATATGAACAATACTAACATTAGTAACAAAAGAGGACTGTGATTCATATAACATAAAAGAGTCAAAGTGCATAGCAAAAAAGTATCTAGTATTGAACCCTTCATCTATCTATATTCTGTAGCTTTATAGCTTTACATCACAGTTATCAGATCCTAAAACAATGGATCTGATTTTCTAAAAACAGAAAGCAAACTGTATTTACAAGAAACTAGGAGTAGATCCTCAAAATGAGGTCAATCCCTATATGATAATCCTCAAAATGTGGTTGAAAAGTTGATGATGTGTAGCCTAGCCTTCCAAGGCTCTTTGGTTTGATCTCTTGAAGATGAAATTCGAGTTGGATGGTGTGTCTTCAAACCCCTGATATTCTGCCTTTAAAAAAGATGTCAAATGTAGTTGAAAAACCTCTTTTTAACCTTATCCCTCAAAACCAGCCTTTAGATTTGATTTTGATAATTCATTACCTGCTTATTTAAAGAGGTTTCATTCCATTCCAACTCAAAAATTTCCAATCTGAGCAAAATTTCGATGAATCTGGGCATACATGCTTTCGGTGGTCAACTGTATGAAATTTTAAGCTTCTTATCCACCGAAAGCACTGCGTTTCAGAGATTAATGAGCACGCTCAGTCTCACCTAAACCACCGAAAAGCAGAAGTTTTTCAAAAATCAAAAATTCAAAATTTTCAATTACCTGTATGGTTGCATATGGTTTCAAGGCTTCTTGGATGAAGTTCCCTTCTCCCTGACAGGGCTTGCGACTTCCTCTTGATGAATACCAGCCTGTATTTCTTCTTCTATGGAGGTGGAAACTTGGGCTAGGGTTTCCAACTTTGTATGCTCTTGAGCTGGAGGTTGGGATTATTTTATTTTTAATCTCAAAAGTCGTAGCTGCCTGTACAACTTCATGTTCTCCCTTATCAATACCCTGTTCCTGTCTTTGATCTTGTCATGTTTTTCCTTGATAGTTTTATTAATGTTATGAAGTTCTTCATTTCTTTCTGTCAGATTTGTATTTGTCTTTTTAATAACCCTTATTAAAACTTCCATTTTGTAGATTTGTTGCAGAAGTTTCCTTACTTTCTAAGTCCTGGAAGCTTTGGGTTTTCTCGAAGAAGCTCCTATTGATGATTGATTGTGTTCCTCTGGAGGAGTAGGAGTAGGTAGGTTTGGGTATTCATCAGCAGTTGTATCAGTTTCTTTCTCTCCTTGTGCCTCATTATGCTCTGGTTCATGTTTAGAATCTGAATATGGGAGGTTTAAAGGATTATCCTCCATAGCCAAACCTTCAGCCTTCTCTCCTTCCTCAAACTGTAATTTTCTCTTTGTTCTCTACTTCTTGGCCGAGGAAGATTCTGCTTGTTGTTTCAAGGGTGAAATAGCCCTTCGTTTCCTTTGACTACTCTTGGGAGTAATAGCCTTCCTTGTGGCAGTCTTCTTTCCCTTGTCCTCTTGTGGTTTTTCAGTCTGGAATTCATTCCAGAAGAGAAAGTAATTCCATGCAACCTGCTTCTTCTTCAGAGACTCCTTAATAATAAGAGTGATGAGTCCTTGATGGGACAACCAGCTTGCCATCTTAGTGGGATTAGCCTTAACCTGTCTTGCCATTTTGGTGAGAGACTTATGCAGATAAAAAGGAAGATTTATAGGTGCTCGGACTGTGAAATGGTTTAGAAGCTTGAAGTGATAAAACATCACTCTGTTATATCTCCCTTCGCATGCTATGTAAACAAATATTGCTTTCAACAAGGACTGCCACTTTGGTTCAAAGTAAGACATTGGAATATCCTTTTTCTAGATCAAATCTTTGTGTACAAGCAGCAAGTATGACCTAAATTCAATGTTTGAAGGTATGGTAGATTTGAACCAACAGTCTCCTGACCTAGGTAAACTTGTGTATTCAGCAATTGCAGCTTCATCCACCACGAATTCCTCTTTTCCTACTGTAGCAGTCCTCCCATCGTATGAAATGGAAAATGATTCGCAAACTTGTTGATGGAAGTCTGTCAGTTTTTCACAGTAAGCATAAACACCGACTTTCTTGAAGAATTCGGCCACCTCAGGGTGAGCCTCGAGGTACCAAACCCCATCAAGTTCATCCCTTAAGGTTGGTCCAGATTTTGACATTATGACAAGGCTGACGTGTCCCTCAATTTAAGAGATGTGCATGTAAACAGGAACATGACTTCAATCACTCATGCAATCAAAGGGTATGATTCGATGGTCAAAGAATATAATTCGACAGACAGAGGATATGACTCAGCAAACAGAGAGTGTTTTTAGGCAACAGAATCGAATCAGAGATTTAGCATACGATTTAAATCAATAGCCAGGTATATAACTAAGGGTAAAATCAAAGACAAAGGATAGAACTCAGAGTTTAAATAGGAACCAAATCTTTAATGCACAGTGACTATAGGTAGAACTCAGCAGATAGATATGCATAATCTAAACAAGATTCGACTCAAACAAACAATGAGTTGGAATTGAGCCGAGAATGTTTCAGATAATAATCACAGAGAATCGAATCATAGACTGAAGCTACCTTTTAACTGGGTTTGATACCTGGATGTTGAATTAGTTATTGAACTGGATCTTCGACCATCAGTTGGCCTCTTTAAATGGGATCTGGAGTTTTGAGAGCGCGCCCAAATAAGGAAATCATAGGACTATTTGAAATGATGAACAACACCCGGACTCAATGCACAATTCAATGACAATTAAATAGTGTTTAAACTCAACAATGATGTCATAGAATTTCGTGGCTGGCAGTCCTGATAATCCGTATGCAATCTCATTTCTATTATGATAAACTCCTTCATGAGATTCTGCACCACACCAAAAATTGATGACAATTGACAGTTGAACACTTGGAGGACGTTTCAGCATCTATTCATCTACAATTCTGCAATAATAACATGAAAACTCACCATTTGACATGACTTTCGGCGGTTAGGAATCATAATCACGCTCGCTTGACATCTGGCTCGTGCGAAAGAAAGAGGTTTTTTATTTGGGTGTGAAAACACTTTCGGTGGTTAAGGACCCCTTTTATTTCGCCTCTTAACCACTAAAAATCTCGACTTTCGGTGGTTAACGAGTCGTTTCATAGACCCTCTTAACCACCGAAACCTGAGATTTTAGATTTTGAAATCCAAGACCAAAAATGATGATTTTTCCAAGTTTATATTTGAAAAATAGACCCTCTAATGCACCTAAAAAATTTAGAAATAATTTTTTTGACATGTTCCTATCACCTAAAAATCGAAAACTTGACAGTGCTATTTTAGGAGATAACATCTGGCTCCTACTCAGGGATGGAATCCTCCCAATGAGGTTCCAAGAATAAGTAGTTCCAGACGCCTTATTTGTTGGGCTATGGAGTCATTTGGCCTCTGCAACTGTTCCTCTGCAAGCCTGCATGTAGCTTGTCTGTGGCCTGCCAGTAGTCTGCATGTTTATTGAAGAAAACTAAAAGCAATCTACGTGCTCCTATGAAGAGCTTATTCTTCAGCCTACTCCTACACTAACCAACTGTACTGCCTCTTATCAAGTGAAGTCATG
>JZKD02S1686851.1:107051-120506 GCA_000966675.3 Picea glauca
TGAAATAAGGTGTGAAGAATACTATTCAAGATAACCAGGTACATAGACATGTAGGGTCATACAAGATAGCAGAGAATCATTTAATTCACATTCATGAGCTACACAAGAAGATGGTCGTTCTCAATAGCTAAGTTGAACTGAATCAAATTACAAAGTGGTGAACATATGAACAATATTGACATTGGTAACAAAAGAGGATTGTGATTCATATAACATAAAAGAGTCAAAGTACATAGCCAAAAAGTATCCAGGATTGAACCCTTCATCTATCTTAATTCTGTAGCTTTATAGCTTTACATCACAGTTATCAGATCCTAAAACAATGGATCTGATTTTCTAAAAACAGAAAGCAAATTGTATTTACAAGAAACTAGGAGTAGATCCTCAAAATGAGGTCAATCCCTATATGATAATCCTCAAAATGTGGTTGAAAAGTTGATGATGTGTATCCTAGCCTTCCAAGGCTCTTTGGTTTGATGTCTTGAAGATGAAATTCGAGTTGGATGATGTGTCTTCAAACCCCTGATATTCTGTCTTTAAAAAAGATGCCAAATGTAGTTGAAAAACCTCTTTTTGACCTTATCCCTCAAAACTAGCCTTTAGATTTGACTTTGATAATTCATTACCTGCTTATTTACAGAGGTTTCAGTCCATTCCAACTCAAAAATTTCCAATCTGAGCAAAATTTCGATGAATCTAGTCATACATGCTTTCGGTGGTTAAATATATGAAATTTTAAGCTTCTTATCCACCGAAAGCACTGTGTTTCGGAGGTTAATGAGCACGCTCAGGCTCGCCTAAACCACCGAAAAGCAGAAGTTTTTCAAAAATCAAAAATTCAAAATTTTCGATTACCTGTATGGTTGCATATGGTTTCAAGGCTTCTTGGATGAAGTTCCCTTCTCCCTGACAGGGTTTGTGACTTCCTCTTGATGAATACCAGCCTGTATTTCTTCTTCTATGGAGGTGGCAACTTGGGCTAGGGTTTCCAACTTTGTATGCTTCTGAGCTGGAGGTTGGGATTCTTTTATTTTTAATCTCAGAAGTCTTAGTTGCCTGTACAACTTCATGTTCTCCCTTATCAATACCATGTTCTTGTCTTTGATCTTGTCATGTTTTTCCTTGACAGTTTTATTAATGTTATGAAGTTCTTCATTTCTTTATGTTAGATATGTATTTGTCTTTTTAATAACCCTTATTAAAACTTCCATTTCGTAGATTTGTTGCAGAAGTTTCCTTACTTTCTGAGTCCTGGAAGCTTTGGGTTTTCTCGAAGAAGCTCCTATTGATGATTGATTTTGTTCCTCTGGAGGAGTAGGAGTAGGTAGGTTTGGGTATTCATCAGCAACTGTATCAGTTTGTTTCTCTCCTTGTGCCTCATTATGCTCTGGTTCATGTTCAGAATCTGAATATGGGAGGTTTAAAGGATTATCCTCCATGGCCAAACCTTCAGCCTTCTCTCCTTCCTCAAACTGTAATTTTCTCTTTGTTCTCTTCTTCTTCACCGAGGAAGATTTTGCTTGTTGTTTCAAGGGTGAAATAGCCCTTCGTTTCCTTTGACTACTCTTGGGAGTAATAGCCTTCCTTGTGGCAATCTTCTTGCCCTTGTCCTCTTGTGATTTGTCAGTTTGGAATTCATTCCAGAAGAGAAAGTAATTCCATGCAACCTGATTCTTCTTCAGAGACTCCTTAATAATAAGAGTGATGAGTCCTTGATGGGACAAACTGCTTGCCATCTTAGTGGGCTTAGCCTTAACCTGTCTTGCCATTTTGGTGAGAGCCTTATGCAGATAAAAAGGAAGATTTATAGGTGCTCGGCTTGTGAAATGGTTTAGAAGCTTGAAGTGATAAAACATCACTCTGTTATATCTCCCTTTGCATGCTATGTAAACAAATATTTCTTTCAAAAAGGACTGCCACTTTGGTTCAAAGTAAGACATTGGAATATCCTTTTTCTAGATCAAATCTTTGTGTACAGGCAGTAGGTATGACCTAAATTCAATGTTTGAAGGTATGGTAGATTTGAACCAACAGTCTCCTGACCTAGGTAAACCTGTGTATTCTGCAATTGCAGCTTCATCCACCACGAATTCCTCTTTTCCTACTGTAGCAGTCCTCCCATCGTATGAAATGGAAAATGATTTGCAAACTTGTTGATGGAAGTCTATCAGTTTTTCACAGTAAGCATAAACACCGACTTGCTTGAAGAATTCGGCCACCTCAGGGTGAGCCTCGAGGTACCAAACCCCATCAAGTTCAGCCCTTAGGGCTGGTCCAGATTTTGACATTATGACAAGGTTGATGTGTCCCTCAATTTAAGAGATGTGCATGCAAACAGGAACAGGACTTCAATCACTCATGTAATCAAAGGGTATGAGTCGATGGTCAAAGAATCTAATTCGACAGACAAAGGATATGACTCAACAAACAGAGAGTGTTTTTAGGCAACAAAATCGAATCAGAGATTTAGCATACGATTTAAATCAATAGCCAGGTGTATAACTGAGGGTAAAATCAAAGACAACGGATAGAACTCAGAGTTTAAACAGGAACCAAATATTTAATGCACAGTGACTATAGGTAGAACTCAGCAGATAGATATGCATAATCTAAACAAGATTCAACTCAAACAAACAATGAGCTGGAATTGAACCGAGAATGTTTCAGATAATAATCACAAAGAATCGAATCATAGACGGAAGCTACCTTTTAACTGGGTTTGATACCTGGATGTTGAATTAGTTATTGAACTGGATCTTTGACCATCAGCTGGCCTCTTTAAACAGGATCTGGAGCTTTGAGAGCGCGCCCGAATAAGGAAATCACGGGACTATTTGAAATGATGAACAACACCCGGACTCAATGCACAATTCAATGACAATTAAACAATGTTTAAGCTCAGCAATGACGTCATAGAATTTTGTGGCTGGCAGTCCTGATAATCCATATGCAATCTCATTTCTGTTATGATAAACTCCTTCATGAGATTCTGCACCACACCAAAAATTGATGACAACTGACAGTTGAACGCTTGGAGGACGTTTCGGCATCTATTCATCTACAATTCTACAATAATGACATGAAAACTCGCCATTTGACATGGCTTTCGGTGGTTAGGAATCATAATCACGCTCACTTGACATCTGGCTCGTGCAAAAGCACGAGGTTTTTTATTTGGGCGTGAAAACACTTTCGGTGGTTAAGGACCCCTTTTTATTTCGCCTCTTAACCACTGAAAATCTCGACTTTTGGTGGTTAACGAGTCGTTTCATAGACCCTCTTAACCACCGAAACCTGAGATTTTATATTTTGAAAGCCAAGACCAAAAATGATGATTTTTCCAAGTTTATATTTGAAAAATAGACCCTCTAATGCACCTAAAAAATTTAGAAATAATTTTTTTTACATGTTCCTATCAGCTAAAAATCGAAAACTTGACAGTGCTATTTTAGGAGATAACAAATGGGACCATCAGGCCCCTTTTATCGAGGACTATCATTATACCAGGATTGACTTCACATAGGATCCCAACGTCATCATTCGTCTCGGCAACAAGCCACGGGATATAAGTAATTTTAATTTTATTTTATTTAATTTTTAGTTTTTATATCATATGTATATAGGAAAAACAATCTATATTTTTGTGAGATCCACAATACTAACACACTTTTATTTCCCGCAGATAGAGCACCAGCAAGGCTACCCAGTGTCCCATGACACAGTTGCAGAGGACGAAAGGAGGCATGACCGAGTGATGATGTAGCACAAACTTTGTAGAGTGTGGGCAGGAACTTCAAGGCCCTGACCCGCAATGTTATGATGGTGATCATAGATGACTTGCTTGTAGGCATTCAACTCCATGTAGTGGGGGTACCCCGACCATGGGTCTGATTATTCCAACGTTTGGACAATGTCGTACTTTGTTATGATCAGGTTCATTGACCTGAGGCCTAGATTTACTATGTGCTCATAACACCATTTTTTTGTGCATTATCTTTTATGCTTTACTTGCAAATTACAAATATTTACATGTGTGAATGTGTGTGCTTATATTACTAATGATATAAATGCCAATCTAAAATATAATTAGTGTTGGCATCAATTAATATATTATCACGCCTAGGAACATGTTCATAAGTAATGAATTCAAATGATCGTTTCAAAAGACATACCCTAAGGAAACAATGCAACAAGATCAAATCACATATCTGATATAAACCAATCAACTATGAGACTACCAACTGAGAATATAAAAACACATGAAGGAGTTGAATTTCATGCAAAGCATCTCGTAAAATATCAATAACGACACTATATTCGGCAACATTGTTGGTAGTTTCTCCGAGACACACACCTCCAGCAGACACTAGCTGGCTAGTAGGTGAATAAATCACCCAAGCTGCGGAAGCCAAGTTCTGAGAATGGCAACTAGCACCATCCATGTACCAAATATAAACTGATGATTCCTCTAGCATATGCCACATATAAAAAGAACACAATCACTAACACACAAAGACACAAAAACTGCTAAGCAAAGCTATGTACAAAAATAAACACTATTTACAAAAATATTGGTACTCGAGCCATAAGGCTCAAGCATAGTATTTTTTAAGGTAGAGCCCATTTCTTGGCTCCAACAAGGCATTCCCTTCAAAATATACTAGCTCATAAGATCCCTTGTCCAACACCCGTCGCACAATATATGGACCGTACCACATGGGGTTGAAATTTCCTTCCCCCGGGGGCATCCTTATCTTGGTCATAAACTAAGACAAGGTATCCTTCCGAGAACACCCTAGGACAAATAGACTTATCATACTGAGACTTGAATATTTTCTTATGTGCTTCATTTTCCAATGTCGTGCCTTGACGTTGCTCGTCAAGTTTCTCAACGTAAACAAGACATTCTTCAAGATGAGTCGTATATGGGAGGAGCTCAATAACGATTTTAAGCAAAGGGATTTCGCACTCAACCGAAAAGATTGCCTCAACTCCATGGACGATTTGAAAAGGAGAGAGACTCATTGCATTCTTAACTGAGGTTCGGTAATCCCATAATGTTGAATATAGCATCAAGTGCCAATTCGTTCTGGTTGAGTTGATCCTTCTTCTCAATATCATTTTTAAAGATTTGTTGACAGCTTCAACTTGATCGTTATCCTGAGGATAGTAGAGAGATGAGTGCTCCTTCCTAAAACCCAGTTTTGATGCTAGCTCGGACATCATGCAGTTCTAAAAGTGACTTCCATGGTCAGTGACAATACCCCTCGGAACCCCGAACCTAGCGATAACCTAAGTAAAAATGAAAGTGTAATGTTTCGCCATCATTCGCAAATTTTGGCATCGCTTCATCCCACTAAGTGAAGTAGCCCACGACCATTATAATATAACGATGCCCCCTAAATGAAGTTAGGTAGCATGTCATGAAATCTACCCCCCACTTGGTGAAGGGTCGACAGTAATGACAGAAAACATGGGAGCAAGATGTGCACGCATCTTCTTGATGAAAACTTGACAAGGATGGCATCTCTTGACCACCTCAATACAATCTTTAAAGATCGTAGGCCAGAAATACCTGGCACACAAAATTTTCTGGGTTGTTTCCAACCTTTATAGATGATCGTCGCACGCTCCACCATGAAAGTCATTTAGAACCACTTCCAACTCTTCGTGAATGAGGCAACGATGGAGTATCGAGTCTACCCCTTGTCGATACAATGTGTTGGCGATAATGAGATAGTTTTTAGCCATATGACGAATCTGTCATCGCTCATCTCGTGAATAGTGCAGTGGAAACTTCAAAGTCTAGAGATATATCAAGATATCTTTGTACCAAGGGTCAGACGAAGAGATGAGGAATATGTGTTCATTAAGGAATGAGTCGACTACCTCTCCCTCCTCATTCTCAACTGGATACTCTGACATTAATTCGTCGAAGACCAAAGATTTCTTAGATTTGGCTGAGGCAAAATCCAAGTTGAATTCTTGAAGCACCATAATCCATTTGTTGTACTTCCCGCTGACAATTCATTGAGTCAAAACATATTGGAATAGATTAATGATGGCGATGACGGTTGTCTTATGCAACAGAATATAATGACAAAGAAATCAGACATCATGAAATGTTTCCAAGGCTAGTTTCTCTACATGAGAGTACTTAAGCTCAGGACCTAACAAAGCGTGACTCAAGTAGTAGATGACATGCTCTTGGAGCTCATCATCTTCTTGCACCAGAACCATGCCAATCGAGAATTTGGTTGCCGTCAAATATAACAAAAAGTATCTATTATAATCAGGGGGACCCAACAAAGGAGTTGAAACCAAGGCTTTCTTTAATGTGTTGAAAAAACATTGTGTTGCTTCATCCCAACATAATGGGACCCCCTTCTTCAAGATGTGCATGAAGCCCTTTGTGACATTAGCATAGTTCGGCACAAACCATTGAAGGAAATTCACTTTTCCTTGTAGGCTTTGAAGTTGTCGTATTGTACGTGGGGGAGGAAACTGAGTGATTTCCTCAACCTTTAAGGGGTCAACCATCATCCCTGTGCTCGAAATGATGAATCCCAAAAGACGACCATAAGTCACGCAAAAAATGCACTTATGTGGATTCAATCAGATTCAGTAGTAACGACACCTTTCAAAAACAAGGCGAAAGTGTAACAGATGTTCAGCTCTTTTTCGCGAATGAGTTGTAATATCATCCAAATAGGCCTACATTATGTGCTTCAAATCATGAAAGTTGAACATCATGGCCCGCTGAAACGTGGCACCAACATTTTTAAGTCCAAAAGGGATCTTCTTATAAGAGAAAATTTCCCATGGACAGATGAAATTTGTCTTGTGTTGGTCTTTCAGTCGGATTTCAATCTGGTTATACCTCAAAAAACCATCCATGAATGAAAATATTTCTCTTCCCGCACACCTATCTAGAATCTGATCGATAAATGGTGTGGGGAAATTATCTTCTGGAAAATATTTGTTCAAGTCCTGGAAATCCATGCATACGCGAATCATTTCTTAATCCTTATCAATTGGAACTAGGTTGGAAACCCATTCCGTCAAAGGGTTTGGATTGATGAAGCCAAATTTGAGCAACTTCTCTACCTGGGCTTTGATCGTTGTTGCCTTCCTAGGATTTACTGGTCGTGGATTTTGTTGAACCAGTTTGACATTGTCATAGGTTCAAATCTCGTGTTGAACTATCTAAGTATCTATGCCAGGAATTACCTCGTAGACCAATCAAATACATTAGGAAACTCTTAAAAAACATTGTATACTGACAAATCTTGTCTTGAGAGCACTCCACTCCAATGAAGACATTTTCAACGACGTCGAGGTTCTTAGAAATGTCAATTGGGACAGTTTATGAGATATTTGTCATGTTCCCCTCGACATAGACACCGTGTCTGGCCAAGGGTGCCACTGTTCAATCGACACTCCTACTCACAACTTACTTAAATTCTCCCTTTTCCACTCCACTGATCTCGGGGAGGAAATACGATCTGTCATGCATATACTCCCAAGGCCTTTCGGTTCCAATAGTTACCTCAATGATAGCTTCATCTGAGGGCAAGACATTTTTAGATAGTCTTGGGAATTTGAATAATCTTGAGCCCAGATAGGCTCTGGAAAAAGATAATCCTCCTCTATCAATGAAGGAGTTTGATCAGGGTCCGCAGTTTCCTATTAAATAGCTTGGTAAGCGACCTCAGTTGCAGACAAAGGTACGACCATCCCAGTGTTAATGCGATGTTAACCCACATCACACGGCGAGGGTAGCTTCCACGAATCATGTAAATATGATGTTCTAAATGAAGTGACTCTCGAAGCAAAAGACGATGGACTCAACTTTTTATAGCTGACCAGGATAGACCGAAGGTATGAAACCAGTGCAAAAAAAAATATCCCATGAGAGAAGGATACATTCCACAACTGATACTCTCAATTGCCGGATGAGAGTTTTCAATCCACGGAACTATGGATCCTGAGTTAGTCACAGCCTCAGAAAGGTTGGAAGCCACATGGTTGATGGTTATAATTCTTCCCTCATGGGGAAACCATATGATGAGAAACATCGATGAGATGACATTTGTCATGGCATAAGACAAACTCCTCCCAAGTAACAAGTTATAGTTGTGGCACATCGAATACTTCAACCTCTACGCAGACATATTTTCCTCCTAAATTGATCGGGAAAGAAGAAATCAGACCATGGGTTCATAACTATCGTCCATCGAAAGTCGTCAAGAGAGTCGAGGAAGGGGTAAGCTCTAGAGAACCAATAGTTTTCCAATAAGACAATGACATTACACACGTCGAAGCCCATTCATCAACGACAGTCCTCTGGATCAGACGGTTATTAGAAACGATGTTGATCTAGAAGGCCACATGATAGGGAAGACGAGGGTTGACATCAATGGCATTGAACTTCATCACGAGCTGACTAAAAGAATCAACGGCTCCTATGGCAGACAACAACATGGTGCGCTATGCAGGGAAAATTTGGAGTACTTCCAAAGCATGCATTGCACATGGAGTTTGATCCAAGTCCTCAATGATAGAATAGTTGGGGGAAGCTCTCACATTAGGGTTGTGTGTTGTCTGTTTGTACCCACCCTTAGGTATGTGTGATGTTGTCCCTCTGTCAGGTTTCTCTTTGTGTAGAGGCGCCTAATCCTATGAATTCTTTTTCCCTTTTTCTGTCGACTTTGGGTTACTATAATCATGATTCCTAGTCTGCAACTCGATTTTCAATAGCTTTGTATGACTAATCATTCTCATGACTCCATCATATCTGTCCATCTGGGGTGCATTGGAATTTGGACGTGCCCCCTTGCTGGTTGGGGTTGGAAGAACCACCCTGCAAGTTCTTCCCTTGTGGGAAAGTGTTTTTCAACACAGCAGGTTTTTGTTGTTTTTTTTGTTTCAACTTTATAAGGCACTAGAATTCCTCCATTTGTGGGCATTGATATGTAAGATGATCATCCCCACAAAGTTTACAAGGGAACTTTACCTTCCTTTTTTCATCTTTTTCCTTCTCGGAATTCTTATCATATTTTTTATTATTGCCCCCACCACCTTTCTTACCCTTTCCTTTCTTGTCTCTGGGATGTTGAGGACCCTTTTGACTCTTCGTTTGTACAGAATGTACATCCAAAGATATGGTGGCAAGGGTGGTCAAGCCAGGGGTCGAACCAGCCACAGGTTGTTGGATAGCCAAGTTTTTCATATGGTTTGTAACCAAATCTCTGATTTTTCTTTGTGTGGAACCCAAAATGCCATCTACATGTGTATTTGAATGTGGCTTTGTCAAGTAGAGAGTAGACCTCGACATGTATAGCATAATATCATAGAGCATGCCAAATTGAGAGTAAATAATATCTAACTGTTGCACCCTAAAAATCGCTTTCTCTTCCGAAAATACTCTTGAAGTCGCAACATCTTTTGAAATGTACGGGAGTAAGGATTTCAAAAATTACTCAAGGAAAAACTCTGGTGGAACTGTTTCTTTTATCAAGCTCTTTTGCCTCCTCCATTCCCGAATGTGATCAGAAATGTGCTTAGCCTTGTCCTGTTCAAAGTTGGCTAGTAGTTTTGTACCAACATCATACCAAACAGAGAGTTGGAAATGGTTAAGGAACACCATGGCTAAGTCACCAAACGTCGCATATTTCTCCCTTTCTGTTTTTATGTACCACTTGGCAGCGCCTCCAGTGAGAGTGTGCTGGAAAAGATGCAAGCAAATCGAGTCCTCATTCAACAAATCAGATGAACACCACAAATCGAATGTCGTCATGTGGTCTTGTGTATATTTTCCACTTTTCCCTTCGATGGGTATGTCTAAAGGTAACTTGTGTGGGACCGTAGGCCAGTCGGGATGATGAAAAATAGGGTCATTCATCAAATTTGATAGGTCTGGAAAATGCAGCATTTCCAGAAATGGTAGCCTAGGCTAGGAAATTTCCTGATTGTTAGCTTGAAAAGAGGACCCCAGATTGTAACTACACCAGGTTTCCAGAAATAGTTTGCGGAAGGACCAGGGTTTGGGATAAAAACTTGTTGATCCTAGTTGAATGAAGAAAAACCTCCACCCATCTGGTTCCTAAAAGGAAAACTGGGTTTCCCCCAGCGAACTCCCCTTGTGTAGGAAAAAATCCAGGCATGGGGTTAAACTGATAGGGAAAGGGGTTTCCCCCTTATGACATCCCTTGCATGGGATTCCACTAGCCTTAGAGAGGGGTACCCCCCAATGGCATCCCTTGCGAGGAGAAATTTCCTTACATGGGAACATATTGACCTTGGAAGGGGTTCCCCCCTGCTGAAACTACAGACAAGATGAAAGGGTTACTCTCGAACCCACCATACAGTGTGATCGGGATCGAAGTGGATGGCATACTATCGGAATAAGATCTGCTACCCATAGAAGCGCCCCAGCCCCAGGCAAGGTTAGGTTCGGAAGACGGGAAATCTCTTCTCCCAACAAATGGGGATGACGGAGGAATATGACCTTCGCCCCAAGGAAACACTTGGTAAGGAGCTGAAGTTCTCTCTGAACCGACACTCGATGTGTGGGACATCGACTGAGAAGAATCCAACGCGTTTAGTACGTCCATCGACGACATATCGTACGAAAAAGCATTTGTTGTTGATGGTAGAAATGTAGTTGCACTCATAGTTTGAGTGGGACCAACGACCAATGAAGGAATGTTGATGTTTGGAACAACGAAGCTTGGTTGACTAACAATAGTTGTTTGAATAGACACACCAGGGGGAAAGATCCCTCCAGTGACAATCGTCGTGGTGGGAGTTACAGGTACTCCTGATGCAGACACTAACGTAGTGTCATCCATAGTGACCCGATGAAGAGGGCTATTATCAGGAAGATTTGATCTGGGAGGTGGGACTTGGACCACAGGGAATGCATACGTTCTAGGTAATGGAGGATTGAGATGTGGAGCGAATTATTTGGCTCCAAGATCTTCAACTATTACTTCCTCTAGTTCTGAAGTGTGAACTTTTGGAGGTTCTGAGTCTATGATCTCGTCCTGACGAGTCGGTACAAAAGTTTCAGACGAATCAAGTCGACGCCTTAAAGGAGGCGGAGGAGAATTATTTCCAATTTATTCTTCAAGAGGAAGGCCTTTAATTCTCCTCGGTCTACGGGGTGGTTGGTCAGCCACTTTGAGGTATCAACTCTTCGTGGGACCACGATACATGCCAAACTAAGCAAGTCTATGATTGTCAAGCACGAGACTAGAAAAATCATATAAGGAAACAACATACACAAACATGCCTCGTTAATACTGTGACTCGGGTGGATTAAGTCCCGAGACTGTAATAGTCACAAGGAAAGTTAAAGGGCCTTTCAGACGGAGGCACTGGTTGAATTATGTTTCGTGGACCAACGAACGAAGGAGTGAGAAGAGGTTATCCCAACCTCCACTAACCAGCCTTATTTGGTGCAAGTACCCACGCTTCGTGGGGCACCCTCCAATAGTACTGAAAAGTGTGATGCAAAATCCGCCCCAAGTACCATGATAAACCCCTGTAGTCACCTTCCGATATCCCTAAAAATAGATACTAAAGTCACCAACTCACAGTCATCGTCTAGGGAGTATAGTGGACAGTCGGGATCAAACGTATGGGTAGGGTAGTTAATCCCAAAGCCTCAAAACCATTGCCAAAGCCTCAAAACCACTGCCTCTCATGGAGGTATGGGTACTAATGAAACCCCCAATATACGATATTTTCGCTACACTCGGTTAAGCTCCAGAGGGATATCTCCTTGAATCTCATTCATGCGACCTCGTGTTTATCTCTTGTGTTAGAGGACACTCACGGCTATACTTATACAAAGGCTAGATTTTATAATCTCCCTAACTCAGATTCCTACATTTGTCTTGTGGCCTTGGAGAAATTTACTCTCCACCCTAAACCAAGGCCCTAGCCTAAACTTGTTCATGTACCCTATAAAAGTGAATATATCTAATAAATTTTTAGGTAATCGTTCATTTTAAGGGTTGTTGTTACTCAACAAAGGCACAGATGAAACTTGAATGGTGTTTAAGACAAACTCCAAAAGTAAAGCACTTAAAAACACAATGTAGTATGTGGTTTCTTCAAATGAAAAAGGTGTGCAACAATGCTTAAACAAAACTCTTTTTCTTTTCAATGTTGAAAACAAAATATTTTTTGAATGCAAGATTTGAGACACTTTGTAATGCAACCTAGAATCTCTTTTCAAATACCTAATGCAACACAAAATGAAAAACTTTGCAAAGAGAGGTTCTCTTCTTTGACAAAGGCTACCACTACCAAAGAAAACTATAATGCAAAGTAACTTGAATGCTAGTTAACTTAATCTTTTCTTTCAATGATCACGGGAAAGGGTTCAAGAAATGGGTAACAAGCAAGCACGCATATTTTTGTTCTTTTTCGTTTTCAAAAGAAATAAAATAAAAAAAACAAAGGATTGCAATTTTTCTTTTTTCTTTTAGAAACAAGGAAAAGTAAGTACACATACATAAAGCATTCAACCAAGAAACCATTGAAAACTCAGTGAGACTGCATGTTCGACCAAACAAACAAGGTTGATCTCTCAATCAACCTAACAAACCTTATACAAATCGACTAAAGCAAGATCTTTTTATTTCTTCTGTATAACTTTTCAGACTCAAGAAAGTAAAATCCATAAAGACACTTAGGATATCCAAGCAAACTGAAAGAAACAAACACCACTTCCAGATCCCACAAAAAGATTTAAAAAAAAAACTACTTTCACACAAGTCTACGACTCTGTGCATAGAAAATCATGGATATTCGTGGGTTGTAAACTTGCAACTCACGGATGCACGCGGGCTATAGAAGGGAAAACGTGGATGGAATTGCAATTTTGGAAAAATAAAAGGCCACACCAGGAAGGGGGGCTTCTAGACACCTAGGAAAGATCCATGAGAGGCTAAAAATTTACACAAGAACTCAAGAAAACACAGAAAACTACTAAAAGGAGGAGAAAATCAAGACACCCTAGAAACTGACCCAAACTAGGAGCACCTCCCCAGTATGGTCGCCAATTTTTTTACTGGGATATTTCCCCCGTGACCTTGGGTCGTGTCAYGGCAAAGCGARACTGTATATAGAAGATTAAATCTACCCTCACAATCAAACATGCAAACAAAGAATAACTAAGTTTTCACAGGAAGAGATAGGGAAAGGAGAGAAGAGAAGGTGTGCACCTTAAACCCTTTGTCTGATGTCGATCTGTGCTCCTGCTTCTTGAAACACTCTTGGTCTCTGTCAGTACAAGCCTAAAATAAGAGACATAGATTGTGTTACAACAAGGTAGTTATAGGTCCTACTAGCATATATCAAAGGTATACTTTAAAGCATATATTGACAAACATGAACATATCAAATTGCAATGAATCAAATGAACACAAAATTGGAAGAAAA
>JZKD02S1686862.1:6221-28265 GCA_000966675.3 Picea glauca
CCTTAAATCTGGAATATGTCTTACCTCTTTCAACAACCATTGGTTTCCATTGCTTTGCTTTATTTTTACCTTTCTCATTCCAACAATTTTGCATGGTGCATCATCACCCAAATGATCTTGTCCAAAATCACTTTGAACATAATCTAGAAAATGTTTCCTATGGGGTGTGGCATGAAATGAAGCCCCTGAATCTACTACCCAAGACTCAAAAATATTAACTACAGAAAGAATCAAAGCATCTTGTAACACATCACCTATTACATTTGCTTCTTGATTTCTCTCCTGCTGTCCATCTCTTTGTTTCTTTGGAGCTCTGCAGTGTTTTATCAGATATCCTTTCTTCCCACAATTCCAGCACTCTATCTTTCCAAGTCTGGATTTGGATCTGCCCTTCCTAGAATTCCCACAGTTCCCTGAGCCCTTTCCTCTATTCTTTTGTATTTCCCTGTTCTCCATGTTCAACACATTACCTGATGTATCACCTGTGCTTTTCCATCGCATTTCCTCACTAAGGATAACACCAACAACATCATCAAATTTTAAAGTATTTGAACCAGAGATAGAGTTACTTACAGCCATGACCAAGCCATTTCAGCTTTCTGGCAATGAGCAAAATATTAGAAGAGCGCTAACATCATCATCAAAGTCCAATTTTACAGAACTTAGTTGATTAGTAACCGTATTAAATTCATTTAAATTATCTGCAACAGACCCACCTTTCGACATCTTCATATTAAATAATCTCTTCATTAGAAATACCTTATTGGACGCCGAGGGTTTTTCATACAATTTGGCCAATGTGTCCATCAAACCCTTCGTTGTCTTTTCTTTCGAGATATTGAAAGCCACCGACGCTGCCAGGCTCAGCCGTATCGTTCCTAGAACTTTCCTGTCAAGAATCTCCCATTCTTCGTCCTTCATGGCTACTGGCTTTTTTGCTACTCCGCTCAATGGTAGGAATAGATCCTTCTGATATAAATAATCTTCCATCTGCATCTTCCATAACCGGTAGTTTTGGCTATTAAATTTCTCGACCCTAAACTTACCATCTTCTGACATTGCTCCCACTCGAACCAAGAACCCTCTTTTCCTGCGAGTTACCTTACGCTCTGATACCAGTTGTTAGAAAAACAGGACCGTGGAGCAATAAAATAAAACAATTGGGGAAATAAAACACAGAAGATACACAATACAAGAGAGACACAGATTTACGTGGTTCACCCAGTGTGGGCTACGTCCACGAGAGAAATTACCAGGTCCTTTCTTTATTATTATCCAGTAAAATGAAGGGATACAACCTACAAAAAAACCCACTGTAACTTCCTCTTCTTTCTCTCACAATCTCCTCTCTCAGAATACAATACTTGCCAACCTACATAGCCACAATACATTTCCCTCATAAAAGAGGGTTTCCTTCTAGGGAAAAAAAAAACCCTAACATAATCTCTATCGTTAGATCTGCAACCTTATAATGAACGATCCAGATTTACAATGAAATTACAATATACTTTTACAAGACAATTTTTGCTTTGGGGGCTTCGCCCTCGAACCCCCGTTGGGGGCCCGCTTGCCCCCAGACCCCCTGAACCCCGCAGAGGGGGTACCCCCCCTCTGCACTCCCCCACGTGGAAGAGTGTACATACTTCTGGGGTGTAAATACTTCATGGGGTATAAACACGGCTGAAAGTAAAAGACCTCTAAATCAGGAAGATAATCAGGCTCCACAACCAACAACCCTGTTACATAAAAAGTAGAATTTACAGTTGTTGCACGCTGCACAACTGTCTTATTGATGTTTTGAGCAACAAGAAGGGGTTTTTATTGTCAGTTTCAACTCAAAGCCTAATCGCAGGGATAATAAGGAGATAAACACTAAGAATGCAACAACTTAAACAATATATCAACCTTATGTAATATAAGTTCATTTGCTGCAGTTTGACATAATAGGGTTTTGAGGTTTTAAAGAATCAAGTGTCATTTTGAAGGAGGAACAAAGAGTTTTAGGGCACTCACTCATCATTACGAGGACATAATCACCATGGACCTTCATCATCTATCAACCTAAGACAAAGAGAATAAGCAAAGTGTAAAAAAGAGCCTCTGCTGCGTAACTTTGTTGCGTTTCTGCTGTAGGTTACTGTAATGAACAAAGTGTAAAAAAGAGCCTCTGCTGCGTTTCTGTTGTCTAGAATGTGTCCAGATCAACATGGACAGGTCAGAAGAAGTCAAGTCATCTTCAACCAGAACCAAGGTCAAAGATCACCATATTAGGGATTCAAACACCTTTTTTGTCAAGTGGTTATAATGTAATTAATGAGTTAATGTTGACTCTATTTTAGCAAATCAGTTTAGATATTGTTGCCAAATATTTTGCAACTGTACCTTAATTTAAAGAACTTGAATTTGAATTTAAGAGGATAGGAGCAGACTTTTTGTATATATTTTATGGAGCTACATCAGCTCACAAGGTGGGTTGGTTTGAGTGTGATAGAAGACATATCTTGGTGTATGTTGTAATCTTTTTCTGAGTTCAAGGCGAAGTAATTAATAAAGAAGGACCGAGCTATTTTTTTCAAGGATTCATGTGTTAGTAACTTCTAGTGACGTGTCTCTTTATGTGTTCATGTGATTCATTTCTATAGTTATTCATATCAATGTTTAATATTCTAAGTGTTTAATTGAGATTACATGTTTAATATTCCAAGTGTTTAATTGAGATTACATGGTTCAGAATTCATCCTAGTTAGATGCTCTGTTCACTCTTTCTCCTAAAGTTACATTTGAAATTCATCCATGGCTAGATGCTTCAAGTGTGATGGACTGTTTACTCTTTTTTCTGTCACCATATATATAATGTCCCCCACGTCTTGATGAAGAGGGTTGGAGAGACTCAGTAGTGTAGTTGTCCCCACTAGACTATAGTCTCATGCATTATGGGGACAAAGTCAGCCAAAAACCATCACCTAAGAACAACTTTATATTATTGAGTTGACTTTGAGAAGAAAGTGTAACTAAGGGGAAAAAAAAAGCATGTGAGGGAAATCTAGGAGTTAATCCTAGGGGTTAACTAACTCAACAAAGAATTAGAATTGAAGTATAAAAGAAAGGAAGGGCACACTTCTCATACACTTTTGGATTATTATTGCATTTTTCTTTTGGGCTCTTGAGCACAAACAATTTTTAGGGTTTTGAGAATACAAACCCTAGAGATCAACTCGGTGGTGAAAGATCCCACCTCACTTGATCCAAGCTTGGTATTGGGGATGCAATACTCCACCCACACCATTCTACAATAGCTACAGGTACCATCAATCATTCAAAGAAGAAGCAGGGCATAACCTTGGGGGTTTTCAGCAAGGGGGTCGCACCATTGAGGGAAGAAAGATTCGATCTAGGAGATAGAGGATGTTTTTGGATTATTGAACATCTGGGTTTTCTCTGTAGGGCCTCAACCATCATTCCTAGCATATTTGGGGAGAGGTTTACTTTCCATTTTTTTTCTAGAGCTTGGCAAGAGTTGGAGAGAAGGAGGGTGCAGGGTGGAAAGAGATCTAGTTAGTTTGGAGGGGCAGATCTTCATCTTTCAGCTAGAGACTTCACCAGGGGGTTTGCCTAGCCCCGATTTAAATTTCTAGCCAATTGCATAGCATTTGGAGGATCCTAGCTAGGAGGCCGAATTATTGAGTCTCTGTAGTCTTCAGGAGGGTGCAATTCAGTTTGGGGTTTCATTCATTTGAGGAGAATATCTCTACA
Organism: Picea glauca; assembly: GCA_000966675.3. Classification (NCBI taxonomy): domain Eukaryota; kingdom Viridiplantae; phylum Streptophyta; class Pinopsida; order Pinales; family Pinaceae; genus Picea; species Picea glauca. The sequence continues at coordinate 9,975 of JZKD02S1686862.1, forward strand.
TTTCAGTATGAGATTTCAAAAGGGGGTTTGTCTTGCCCTGATCTATCATTCCATACAGTTTCAGGGCATTTGGAGGCTTCCAACAATAGGGACAAATTATTGGGTTTCTACAGCCAGCCAGGAGGGCACAACTTCAGCCAGGGGGGTTTGGGCTTGGACCTTGGAGGGAAAGAACTTAACCTTGTATTGATCTTCAACTTATTGTCTATCCTTGGGAGGCTTGTATCTTCAGTCTTGAGCATTTCATAGCAGCTCTTATTCCATCTAGAGGCTTTATTTGATATTCTTCCAGATCTACAGATCTATTGTACCAGGTTCTCTATATTATCTAAATAAAGGTCAAATCTGTGTTATTTGGTTCCATAAATGGTGTCTCTTGTTATATCTTGTACTTCTTTATGATGCATCTTCATCTCTATGTTTACATGCTTTGATTATCAATTATATATAAATGCTAAACACAATTTCATGAGCAAACTTGCATACACACATCCAAACAACAGTAGACAATGAACAGTTAGTGTCTCTAGCGAAAAAAATTGTCTTGGAAACATTATAGTGGTATCAGAGTGTTGATCCTCCCATCCAGTGGGGGATAGCACATGCAAAAGTTCATTGGAATTTACATGGGAAGATGAAGGAAACAGACAGGTGAGACAAAGGCCGAAATGGAAGGATCAGGTGAGGACAGTGAGACACAGATTCTAGCAAGGTTCGCTAAGAACTTGCAACACTCCATAAATGTGACATAGAGAACCCTTGTGCATCACCTACAAGAGAACCATGAAATAGTACATAGGGGATAGATGGAAATGACAGAGGCCCTGAGAAAGGTAAGTGAAATCCAGGAGAGGGTATCACAACTCCTGATGCAGATGACTCATGGAGGGAAGGGTACGAAAGTTTATGCCAATAGAGAAGCTAGTGGATCTCATGGAGGGACTAGACATCAACAGGAGCACAACCCCCATTATCACATTGATGGACAAAGCTATGGAGGGGATGCATCACATGGACATACATACAACAAAACCACCCCTAGGCCCTACTTACCTTCATTCTTGGATAACTAGACACAACACAACTACCAAGAAGAGATTGAGGACAATTTTGAGCAATATGCCAGGGAATATAACTCACTGAGTACAGGGATCCAAAGGAAAATCACACTGGAGAAATATTGTGGGATCAAATTTAGGGTTAAACCCAAACCGTATCACATGAATAACTATGAACTAGAGCGCATGGCAGGTAAGATGGAAATCCCATACTTTGATGGATCTTCCAAGGTGATTGCACAAGCTTGGGTGCAGAAACTTGATACTTACCTACAACTTAATCCAATGAGAGAGAAGGATTCCATCAAGTTTTCTACCATGTACTTGGAAGGCAAAGCTCATGACTGGTGGTACCATGGATTAACTACACTAGGCCACAATCAGATCACTGCTTACATAGAGTTTACACAGAGGCTTATTGACATATTTGACCAAGGGGATCTAGAGATACATTTCAGGGAACTCACCCAATGCAAGAAGACAAGGTCACCAGAGGTATATATAGAGGAGTTTCAGAGGATAATAGTTATGTTGCAGGATGTGTCTGAAGAGATACTCATGAATCTCTTCACAAAGGGGTTGATGTAACCCTTAAGGGGTTGGGTAAAGGCTTTTAAGACCACCAACTTATAGAAAGCTATATGGAAGACAAGGGACTTGGGATCAACATCGAAGTCTAGATTTACCCCTAGACCACCTCTAAACAAAGGCGGAAGAGACCAAAGACCTCCCATGAACCAAGGGGGGAGAGACCAAAGGGGGTTTGATAGAGGAAGGAGTAGAATGGATGAAACCACTAGGAGGGAATTTAGGAGGAAGCAATTGTGATATACATGCAAAGAGCCTTGAGATCCAACACACAAGTGTATGGGAAAAGGCAAGGCACATGACATTGAAGTGATTTCTGATGATGAGGAAGATGAAGGTTTCATCCACCTGCAGAACATGGAGGAAGACACCACTGAAAATGCAAAAGATGAAGATGCAAGTCGCGACCTTGCAATAGATGAGAAGGTAACATTGACATCTATCATTGGGGTACCCAAATTCAACACCTTCAGGATGAGAGGGGTGTTACAGGGGTATAAGGTTTTAGTTCTAATTGATGGGGGTGCTTTACACAACTTCATTGATTTAGCCCTACTACAAAGAAGACACATACCCATTGTTGAATTTGAAGGATTTAGGGTGGAAGTAGCAGGGGGGCACACTATGCCTTGTGACAGGTATATTCCAGGGAGGATTTGGCACAAGACTTCTATTTGGCACATTGGGCAGGCATGATTTGGCACAAGACTTCTATGTGATGGACCTTCCAGACACTAATATCATCCTTGGATTTCAGTGGCTTAGTATGCTGGGGCCAATCACTACCAACTACAAGACCATGGAGATGTCCTTCATAGAGGAAAATGGGAAAAATGTGGTTCTGAAGGGCATAATAGGAAACACACCTAGGGTGGTTACAACAAAGCGCATGGAGGCCATTTTCAAGAGGGAAGACATTGCATATGCAGTCGAATGTAGAATATCAGTGCAGGTGGATAAGAAAGGGGAGACTCATTATTCACCAGAGATTCAAAGAATCATTAACAAGCACATCAAAGTCTTTGGACCCATTCCACCAGGAGCACCACAAGATAGGGGATTTGATCACATCATAGAGTTGAAAGAGGGAACGAAACGTGTCATCACCACTCCCTACAGGAACCCAAAGAAATACAAATATGAAATCGAGAAGGCTATTAAAGAACTGCTAGACATGGGCCACATTAGGCCAAGTTCCAGTCCCTTTGCATCTTCAATGGTGTTAGTGAAAAATAAGGATAGGACCATGCACATGTGCATTGATTACAAGGCTTTGAATAAGATGACAATCAAGAACATATACCCCATTCCAAGGATTTATGAGCTATTGGATGAGCTTCATGGGGTTGTATACTTCACAAAGATTGACTTACACTCTGGCTATCATCAAATAAAGATGAGGGAGCAAGATGTACCCAAGACTACTTTCAGATGTCACTATGGTCACTATGAGTTCTTAGTGATGCCTTTTGAGTTGACTAATGTGCCAACCACCTTGCAATATTGCATGAACCATGCCTTCAACAAGCAATTAAGGAAGTTCCTCTTAGTATTCTTTGATGATTTATTGATCTATAGCAAGACTTGGGAGGAGCATATTCAACATGTAGAACAAATTCTGGCTATCATGGAAGGGAAATCTTTGTATGGTAAGGAATCCAAATGTGAATTTGGAATGACATAGGTCCTTTATTTGGGACACATCATTGGGGTGAAAGGGGTACAGGTACACCAAGAAAAGATACAAGCTATACTTGACTAGCTCACACCTAAGACCCTCACAAAATTGAAGGGGTTTATTGGCATCTATTGCTATTACAGGAGGTTTTCCAAAGGCTTCTCACAACTTTGTGCACCTTTGACCGATTTCACGAGGAAGGGATCATTCAGGTGGAGTCCAAACACATAATTGAATTTTGACAAAATTAAAATGGTGATAAGTACATGCCCAGTCTTGGCTCTACCATATTTCACACAACCCTTTACAGTGGAGTGTGATGCCTTTGGGGAGGGAATTGGAGAAATGGTTATGAAAAATAGGCACCCTATTGTCTATGAAAGCCAAAAATTGAGGGGTCCTGAGCTTCTCTACACCATCTATGACAAAGAGATGTTGGCCATCATGCACACATTGTCTAAGTTCATGAAATACTTGGTAGGGGAAAACATTGTAGCGAGGAAATATCACAACAGTCTTAAGTACTTTTTGGATCAAAAGGACTTAAATGAGAGGCAACAAAAGTGGGTTAGAAAGATACACGCTTGTGACTCTGACATTGAGTTTGTCAAAGGGAAGAATAATGTGGTGGTAGATGCATTATCCAGGAGGCCATCAGTTTATGCTATGACTGATATCTCGGTTGACTGGAAGGCCCACCTTTTGGTGGAATACTCAAAGAACCAATTTGCATGTCAATTAATGGATGGAAAAGTACAGGATGCCAACGTCAGAATTATGGATGACATCATATATTACAAGGGACAAATCTTCTTGGTTCTTGAGTCAACCTTTAAGGCTAAGGTACTATAAGAATTCCATGATTCACCAGTGGCAGGACATCAAGGGTTCGTCGAGACGTACCAATAGATAAGGGAAAGGTTCTCTTGGAAAGGTTTGAAGGAATATGTGATGCACCACATCAAGGAATGCACTACTTGTCAGGTAAACAATGATGAGCACACCCATCCAACAAGATTACTACAACCACTACCCATCCATGAGCACAAATGGGAAAGCATATCTATGGACTTCATCACATGATTTCCCAAAGTACAAGGAAAATATTACATTTTTGTGGTGGTAGACATGTTAATCAAGTTTGCACATTTTTTCTCCATTTCCACAGACTACAATGCAACACAAGCCACATATTTGTTATTCAGGGAGGTTTTCAGATTACATGGTCTACCCAAGACCATTGTGAGTGACAGGGACAATAGGTTAATGAGCACCTTTGACAGGAACTATTCAGGTTGGTAGGTATGGCCTTAACCCCTAGCACTAGCTACCATCCTCAAACCGATGGTGAAACAGAGATAGTCAACAAGTGGGTGGAAGGCTACCTCTGAAATTATGTATCAGGGAAACAAAAGGAATGGATTAGGTGGCTTCATTTGGGGGAATACTACTACAACACCACCCATCACATGTCTATTTGTATGACACCATTCAAAGCCTTGTACAATTATGACCCCCTCTCATTTGTGGAGATTGTCTTTGGTGACAACAGGGTCCCTATGGTTCAGGATTGGATTTAGCAGAGTCAGGATATACTCAGAGAAATGAAGGACCACCTGCAAAGGGCACATAATCATATAAAGATTCAGGCAGACAAGCATAGGTTGGAGCACACATTTGAGGTTGGTGATTTGGTTTACTTGAGGCTCCAACTATATAGACATGCATTCAATAAGAGAAGTGGCATACAAAATATCCAACCCCACTTCTTTGGACCATACAAGGTCAACAAAAAAAGTAGGGGTCGTGGCATATGAGCTTGATATCCCACAGGGAAACAAAATACACAATGTTTTCCATGTGTCATGCTTGAAGAGAGTCATAGGCAGACAAATAATTCCTATTGAGGAACTGCCACCCTTAGATCAAGAAGGGAAATTGATATTAATACCAGAAGAGATCCTAGAAGCCTAAGAAAAAAATTTAAGGAAGAGAAGCATCAAGGATTACTTATTCAAGTTGAAGAACTTACCTATTGAGGATTCTACTTGGGAAAGTGAACAGGTGTTACAGGAGACAGCTTCAGAATTGCTTGTGGGCAAACAATTTCTAGCAGGGGATACTGTAATGTCCCCCACCTCTTAATGAAGAGGGTTGGAGAGACTCAATAGTCTAGCTGTCCCCACTAGACTATAGTCTCATACATTATGGGGACAAGGTCAACCAAAATCCATCACCTAAGAACAACGTTGTATTATTGAGTTGACTTTGCGAAGAAAAGGTAACTAAGGGAAGGAAAAGAGCATGTGAGGGAAAGCTAGGAGTTAACCCTAGGGGTTAACTAACTAAATAGAGAAATAGAATTGAAGTATAAAAGAAAGGAAGGGTGCACTTCTCATACACTTTTGGATTATTATTGCATTTTGCTTTTGGGCTCTTGAGCACAAACAATTTTGAGGGTTTTGAGAATACAAACCCTAGAGATCAACTCAGTGGTGAAAGATCCCACCTCACTTGATCCAAGCTTGGTCTTGGGGATGCAATACTTCACCCACACCATTCTACAACAGCTATAGGTACCATCAATCATTCAAGGAAGAAATAGGACGTAACCTTGGGGGCTTTCAGCAAGGGGGGTGCACCATTGAAGGAAAAAAGATTTGATCCAGGAGATAGATGAGGTTTTTGGATTATTGGACATCTGGGTTTTCTCTGTAGGGCCTCATCCATCATTCCTAGCATATTTGGGGAGAGTTTTACTTGCCATTTGATTTTCTGAAGCTTGGCAAGAGTTGGAGAGAAGGAGGGTGCAGTGTGGAAAGAGGTATAGTTAGTTTGGAGGGGAAGCTATTCATATTTCAGCCAGAGACTTCATTGGGGGGTTTGTCTAGTGCCGATATACATTTATAGCCAGTTGCATAGAATTTGCAGGCTCTTAGATAAGAGGTCAAATTATTGAGTCTCTGCAGTCTTTAGGAGGGCGCAATTCAGTTTGGGGTTTCAGTCATTTGAGGAGCATATCTCTACATTTCAGTCTGATATTTCAGAAGGGGGTTTGTCTTTCCTCAATATATCATTCCATATAGTTTTAGGGCATTTGGAGGCTTCCAACAACAGGGCTGAATTATTGGGTTTCTATAGCCAGCCAGGAGGGCACAACTTCAGCCAAGGGGCTTTGGACTTGGACCTTGGAGGAAAATAAGTTAATCTTTTATTGATCTTCAGCTTATTGTCTAGCCTTGGGAGGATTGTGTCTTTAGTCTTGAGAATTTTGTAGCAACTCTTATTCCAGCTAGAGGCTTTATTTGATATTCTTTCAGATCTATAGATCTATTGTATCAGGTTCTCTATATTATCTAAATAAAGGTTAGATCTGTGTTATTTGGTTCCATAACCGGTGTCTCTTGTTGTATCTTGTACTTATTTATGATGCATCTTCAGATCTATGTTCACATGCTTTTATAATCAAATATATATAAACCCTAAATGCAATTTCATGAGAAAACCTGCATACACACATCCAAACAATAGTAGACAGTGAACAATTAGTGTTTCCAGCGAAAAAATTGGCTTGGGAACATTACAATATACTACAACGAATTTAAAGAAATAGAAGGAGTTGAATATCTTTCCCTTGTTTAGAACTTCTCATCATTCGATATTGATCACTTTGACTTTTTTTAGCCCAAGACTCCATGCCCAATAAATGTCTTCTCAGCTTTGCCATCAACCACATCCTAAAACCTTTATTTCCATTTTAGACATAGCCTTTGAACGAAATATAAAATTAATCCTTTCAGTGATTGATTTGAAAGAGAGAGCCCTCTCTGGTTGGAAGGGATAGATTCCAACCTCAAGCTGGTTTGTGTTTACCTATATGACTTGCCTCCACAACTAGGGCAAATTACGTAGTAGTGATAACATAAGTCTTCTTCCTTCCAATTCCTTGGATATTGTTTAAGCAATAACACTTCTTTATGCTCTTAATCCTTGGGGAGTAACAATTAAAACTTATTCTCCTCCTTGAGATGGTGTAGGTATATTTCCTTCCACCTTTTTGAAGAAAGATGGTGTAGGACACCCAAAAAACCCAAAATATGTAATCTCAACTACCAAAATATGAAATTTTCTAATTTACTATCATATATTCTTTTGTAAAACTTATCGGATGGAAAATGTAGAACATTTACCTTACGGGGATTTTGTTGAGACGTCAAAACTTTCATATCTAACTTTTATTTCGAAGTTGCACACAATGTTCAAATAAGATATAATCTCCACTACTTAAAGGAGATTGCAAAAATATTTTAGTTATGTTGGACATGCAATCAACTCTTTGACCCTTCACACAAACCGAAGGGTGCTTGAACCATTCGATTGGTGATAGGTGTTCTATATGCACTAAAAACACACTAAAAACACTCAATTAAATTGTCAACCTGGGGTAAGTAAACTTAGAGTTGTAGCAAAATATATGCCAAGGTAGAAGGATTGGTAGTAGTATAGTCTAAATAAGGAAGTGGCTATCTATGGGATAATCTACTCAAGCAAGGACTACTAATGATCAAACTCTACTAAGCAACTCAAACTATGTACCCTAAGTAACCTTTGAACGGAGGATCGATGGATAGTTCTAAGAAAGCAAATGAAAACCCTACTTAAAGCAAACTAGTTCAATCATAACAATAAGAAAAAGCAAACTATTCATCTAATAAGCAAAACTACTTTAATTAACCTGTTCAAATTCAATAAACAAGTATCCTATGAAAGCAAGGAAATAAACAAGCAACTACACTATCAAAGCAAAATAGACAATCAAACAAATGCCCTATTAAAGCAAATGAACAAGTAAGCAAACAACTAGCTAACCTATGATAACTTCTAAACTAATCAATAAGCAACTAATCAAACTAAGAAACAAGTGAACTCTATTCTTAAACTAATCTTCACAACTATTTCTAAATTACAAAAGGAAATCTACTAAATTGAAAGCAAGAAGAATTAACAACTAATCTTTAACCTATGATAAACAAACTATCCTTTAATCTACCAAAGCAAGAAGACTATCTATCCTACAACAACAATAAAACTATCTTCTAATATATGAAAGAAAGGAAACAATCTTCTAATCTATGAAATTCAAATGCATTCTATACTAATATAAGAAAACTCATACTACACTAAACTCAATAATTAAATATGAATTGAAATTGCAACCTAGATCTAAGAAAAGGAAATTGCATGAAATAAATTAAACTAATCCTATTTTAACAAATTGAATTGCAATTGGAAAATACTCATAAAGACATAATCTTAAATCCTATTTCTATTTCAACATATAACAAGATAAGAAAACTAAGAACTAGCTAAGCGAACTAGATAAGCAAATTAAATAACAATTAAATCAACAAACTAGAAATACAAACTAAACTAACAATTATCCATCCATCGAAATTTGTCAAAGAAATATTATGTTCTGCTATGTTTTAACTCTGTTTTAGACTCTATTTCAACATGTAGAAATTCTAGCTATCTTCTAATTACATACAAGGGTTAGTGTCTAAGCTTGCAAGCTTTCTCCTATCAATTAAAAAGTCATGTTGTAATTACAATATCCTTCATAATAACCCACAAAAAGAAACTTGAAACAATTAAACTTATGGACAACAATTACACAGTAAATAAAAAGAAGATAAAAACACATATACAGAAAATAGAAGAAATAGCAATTACACTACTCAAATTCACAAGAAAACTAGATAAATATTCACCCAGACTGTTGGTGCCCCCCCCAGAAAGTCGTGGCTACTCTTCAAATGTGAATCACGAGCTTCAACAACACGAATTCACCATTAAAACTAAAAATGTAGGTTTTACACAATTCTGGCAAAATAACAATAAAAATTGTCTTTCTCTCTAACTCTCTATTCCTGAAATTCTTCTTAACTATTGTCTAACCACTGATGTGTTATTTATAAGTTTTACAAACTGAGAGGTCGACCATTGGAGGGTCAATCCTCTTCTAAAAAAATTAAATTGCATTTAATATGCTCTAACTACCAAAATGAGGCGAGCCAATAATCGCCCAACATAACAACCCAAATCGCGTTGTCAAGATTTCAGTAGCTGGAGGCCATGAGCATGAGAAAAACCCATTTGTTTGATTCACCCATCACTAGCCTCCAATACCATAACCACCAAATCTCCCATCATTTTTGTGCAGGACAGAGTGCCAAATGGAGTACCAAACGAAGTGCCGGAAGCAAAAACAAGCTGCGATTTTTCACAGTGACATACAAAACATGAATTAGTTTCCTGGGATCATAAAAACATACTGATTTAAACTCAAAATCATTGCAAAACATGAATTATGCATACCTGGTGTGGATCATAGTGTTTTGACACAAAAGCTCTTCAAAAACTTCTTCAAAACATGAAAATGCATATACACATTCGACAAAAAGGATCTAATTAACGTCATAAAATTAGTCATATCACGGGCCTAACATTACCCCCACACCTAAGATTTTGTAGGTCCCACCGCAAACAAAAAGAAATTTCCCTTCATGACTAAACTTGCAAAGGAGGGGGTGGATTAGCTTTAGAAGCTTCTCCCTCTTGCCCGGGGGATTTTGACTTAGGATTTTTGTGATGCTTCAATTGCATCCAAAGAATATTATTGGTGGAAATCATATCATCAACCAAATGATGTAGAGAATTCATCTTGTCTTGTAGGACAGTGTTATCATGGCATAAATGATGACTCAATGTTTCATGCTATCTAAGTTTGAACTGGAGGGTTTGGAGTTTTTGGAGGTTGTTGATGACATGTGAGGAAGCCTTGAGATGTATATTATACCCTTGATCCTTTAAACCATGCAAAACAACAATTTTACCTCTGCAAAATTAGTTCCAAAAGTGATTTCCCAGAAGTGCAACAATTTTGGCCTGGCGAACTTGTGAAAAATAGGTATCAAAGTGACACATGTAACTACAAGAAAGTAACTCCTATGTAAAAACTGAGAGAGGTTTTTTTTTTAATATGTCCTTGATAAAAAAGTATCTTTTTTTTCAAAACTTCACTTCCAGTTGTTAGGAAAACAAAAAAAGAAAACATGACTAAAACAGGAAAACAAAGTATTTTATTTTCTGAAACACTAGGCCTCTAAGAGAATTGAATATATCCCAAACCATAAAGTATATTAAAAAACTGAGAGAGGTTATTGTGTTTTGGTATTTTATGAACAAAAACCTTCTCCAGGTTTCAAAATTACGTTCCCATTTGTTCATAATCCCAGATTGAAGTTGGTTACTCAAAACTTGCAGAAGCACAACATGCTCTTAGCAGAAGTGCATCGTGGTCTTTGAGAGGGATTTTGGAGGCCCTCCCGGAGGATTTTGGGCTGAAATTGGTATGGTTGGAAAGATTATGAGGTATTCTACATAATGGAACCATCAAGAATTGCAAATGCCTTCTCCAAACTTCTAAAAAACTGACTTGAAGTCAAGTTGTCCAAATGTGCAGAAACCCTCCTATAGAGACTGTATTTGAGGAATTTATATCAAATAATAACACCTGTGAATAAAATGAAGGAGGTTTTTGTTTCATGTTCTATTATTGACAAAAACCTCTTTCACTTTTGTCAAATTCATATTTCATAATTAAACCAATTTTGAAGTAGAACTTTGACCAAGACAATTATTTGAAAATTTATGACAAGGAATGATGACATGACCATGATGAAAATTTATGACCTTGGATTAGTGGAGGGGGTAGTAATGACACCTAGACACACCAATGAAATTTTTACAACCAAGAGATGTCAAATTTTATTTGATAATTTTATTTTGAAAATATAACAATTTGACCTAATAACCGTATCAATCACTTGAAAGAGTAAACTTGATCACTGGGGACTGACAGAACTGACATATACTAACAAAAGGATTAGTTTGTAATGGTAGGCATGGTGAACAAAAGAATTTTTATTTTCTTTCATCGATCTGTAACAATTTAAACAATTGTTCCTCTTTTCATAAGCTTGTAATACAGATGGCAGTAAGTATTTAACAATTGTTGTCGCTCTGTATTTGTCACAAAGAGTAGTTAAGTATACAAAGTCTTCTATAGAATAAACATAAAAATGCACAAAAAGATTATAACACACACAATGACGTCAGCAGTATATAATTTAGCATACCAATACAAACAATTGTTGATATAATATCCCAAGTCATTGTAAAAAGACAGTATGACGAAATTTTGACAGAAATCCTACTTCCTCTTCTCATGGGTTTGTTATACAAATGGGAAATGCTTAGTGTTTTTTAGCTCAATAAAATCCCCCTAGAATGAATATATGGCACGTCCTCGTGCCATGAATTAGCAATAGGCTTCTTGGTCTTTACTGGTTTTAGAGGGGGTTTAGCAATAAGCTTCTTGGTCTTCTTGCCTGATGAGGCTACAGGGGTATCAACAAGTTTCTTGGACTTTTGGCCTGGTAAAGGAATAGCTTGAGCATGAGGGTTTGGGTGGAGTAACAATCCCTAGATCAAGAGTCTTCTTGCTAGTCTTAATTGTAATATGAGGGTTTGCAAATTGGTAAATGAATTCATCCTACGTTTCCCCTGTTTTTCCAACTTGGCTAAGACAAGTAGTTTGATAAGGCCATGGTGAAATAGGTTGTTATGAGGATTGGTTACATTATTCCTCACTTGTGAATACATCCTCTCAAGACTCTTTAAGAAGTAAAAGGGAAAATTCAATGGCTTATTGAACTGAAAGTGAGCTAATAATCGAAAGTGGCAGGATTTAAAGATGAAATATCTACCTTCACATGTAATCAATCTCATGATGACTATGAGAGGGTTGATTAGCTCCTCTTTTTTCCACTCCTTGGAGTATCCCTTATCTCCAGAGATGTTCTGAAATTTGGTTTTGAAAACCCTATTATAGCTTGATCTTGGCAACTGGTGGTGTTTAAACCAACAATATCCAACTCTTGGGAGATTTGTGGCTGAGGCAATTGATTCCTCAGAGGCCATGAACATGATGAATAGGAGCAGAGGCAGGCTAAGAGTGTTCCATTATTATTTGTTTTTCCATCGTGCTTACACAATCCATTCATCTATCTTGCATTCTATAAGGCATGTAATCATAACTCTGTAATGAACAGTTTGTAACAAAAAAAAACCAGTTAAGTGGTCTATTAAGGAAATGTACAACAATTTATAACACACAGGGAATTATCATTTCAAAAATAAAATAACTGTTGATACAATAGCCTGTATTATGAAAACAACACACATAAATTTTTATAAAGATTTACTTCTTCTAGGAAATGTTATCATTTTTCAACTCATGAACCCCTCCACCACACCTAAGTATTCTAACACCTCACAATCAAAAGTATAGGAAACCAGTCAGTTCTCTCGATAGCTGAAGATTTACAGTTTGTAAAGTGTAAAGATAAATTTCATAGATTGGTCTAATGAGATAGTTACAAGATGGCCCCACCTATAGGATAAGAGATCCTATATATATATATAAGAAGAGTTAGGCAAGAGAGTTTCAAGATAGTCTCAGAGTTAGTTCCCAATGGAAAGTTTATGGAGTTCATTTTCCTTAGCTTAACCATACGTACTTCATGTCAGCTTTGTCTGCAAGTAATGTCGTACATCAAGACAAGTTTAAATTTATTATTTATTTTTTTGTCAGATTACCATCCTCGCCAGGTAGAATTCCCCACTGCCAGCAAGCTTGTTTAGTACCTCTAGTCATACCACAGGTCAGTACCCGCTGCTAGCAGACCTGTTCAGTATCCCGACAGGTTATCCCCTTACATCCTCAGAGACTGGCCCTCCATATTTTAAGATTTTAGTATAAGATTGCTTTACGCAAGAAGATGGGGGGACAACTCTGAAAACAAATGTTTCTCTCTTTTTTCAATTGGGATGGTATTTATGTTAGAGGATGAATTTCTGTTATATTACTTAGTGATTGTCCTGATGTAAGGGGTACTTAAGAGGACATGGCCTATCTAAAGATATGATATAATCAAGCTATTTAATGTGTAGTGGATGGTACCAGTGAGAAAGAACAGAGAGGTATCTCTAGGCTCAACTTGCTTTCTTCTTTTGTAGTTATTGTGATGTTTCCATGACTCACTGCTAATCAGACCTCCTTGTTACTTTTTAATAAATATACTTTACTCACTTACTCAGGTTTCATGGGAGAAATTGTACGAGAGACCTCTTATCTTGATGGTTACAATATCACTTCCTTATATAGTGGTGAAGATTTTCAAGAGAAAATGTTTTTTAGAATGCCTTAAGAAAAAGAGAAGATGAAAATCTTTTGCAAAAACATGGCTAACTATAGAAAATTATTATTCATTTGATGCTTAGTAGACAACAAGTTTCAAGTATAGCAATGTTTTGAAGATAAATTCTTCTTTTATATCTCCTTGAACTGTCTACTCCTGGTGAGATAAATACCTACAAAAATCTCTAGAATTTCTTATCAAAAACCACACTCTAAAATATCAAAAACTAATGATATCAATGAGATCAAGTCACTGGAACATGTATCTCATAGTTATTTTATTAAAAGAAAATGTAAAATGAGGTTGCATTGAACTTTAAGCTAAACTAACAACATGTAAATTTTATTTATTATCCTACCCTACCTAAAAAAAAAGGAAAATATTTATTCAAGTGTAAGAAATTTTTGAATGTAACCATGTGCGGAGCAAAATAAGAAACATACTCATATTCACATATGAAAAAGTTACCACAGTGATTACCTAGATATGAAGAACAAACCAACCTACTTGTTTTGGAATCAGAGGGTGTTGAAGAAGAGAATAGTATTGTGGCCTGATGATCTCTTGAAACCAAATTTCAATGTAATCTTGATGTTCATCAACAGTAATTTCTATGCTCTCCTTCATCATGTTATGCAGATCATTTTCTTCTAGATGATTGATTTCTGAAGTACATAAAGGATCTGTTGCGATGGATGTTGAGAACTCCTCAATCTTAGGTCTTAATGATTGCTCTCCACTAGATGTAGTCCATAATTTTTCAGCTTCCTTTACATTTTGGCAAGGAAAATCATTTTGTAGCTCATAGGACCTTGATTCTTCTAATATTTTTGGAGAGGTAGACGAGTTCTTGGCTATTGTCAAGATGTGTTCTTCCTGAGAAGAAGAGATCCAAACTAGTGCTAGGATTTGACAGAGTTCTTCCAAACTAATGGTCACCTTCGAATGCATTCTCTTGGTGGTGGTAAGAAAAAAAGAGGCTGTGTTGGTTGGTTCTGCAGAGGGATCGAGTGGTCTTTCCTCATGTCCCACTATTACTGATGTTTCAACTTTTGTTCTGTAGTGCTCCTTGTTTTAGTCTCTTCAGAGACTACTTTAGCTCTTTAGGTTGAGCTAGATTTTGTTGTTCAGTATCGGTCTGGGGAATTTATGAGTGGGACGTTCCTTCCCCCAAAAATGTTGGAAGGAACCTTGGTTGAAATATATGATTTAGATTTAATGTATCTACCTTTTGGGTCTCTAGATCTGTTCATGAAAGAAAACAAATATAAAAAGAAAAACTGCCATTGGGTTTGGGGGAACCGGCTATAGCAGATGCGCGGGTTCTTACCTCTCATCATAAAGCCCCCCCGCCACCAAACTATTGCTAAGGTTTAGAAATGATATATTTCCTACCTTGAGACAACTCCCTGGCAGTGGCACCAAAAATGATGGGTGTTCTATATGCACTAAAAACACACTAAAAATGCTCAATTAAATTGTCAACTCGGGATAAGTAAACTTAGAGTTGTAGAAACATATATGCCAAGGTAGAAGGATTGGTAGTAGTATAGTATAAATAAGGAAGTGGCTATCTAAGGGATAATCTACTCAAGCAAGGACTACTAATGATCAAACTCTACTAAGCAACTCAAACTATGTACCCTAAATAACCTTTGAATGGAGGATCGATGGATAGTTCTAAGAAAGCAAATGAAAACCCTACTTAAAGCAAACTAGTCCAATCATAACAATAATCAAAAGCAAACTATTCATCTAATAAGAAAAAATACTTTAATTAACCTATTCAAATTCAATAAGCAACTATCATATGAAAGCAAGTAAATAAACAAGCAACTACACTATCAAAGAAAAATAGACAAGCAAGCAACTACCCTATTAAAGAAAATGAACAAGTAAGAAAACAACTAGCTAACCTATGATAACTTATAAACTAATTAATAAGCACCTAATTAAACTAAGAAACAAGTGAACTCTATTCTTAAACTAATCTTCACAACTATTTCTAATTTACAAAAGGAAATCTACTAAATTGAAAGCAAGAAGAATTAACAACTAATCTTTAACCTATGATAAGCAAACTATCCTTTAATCTACCAAAGCAAGAAGACTATCTATCCTACAACAACAATAAAACAATCTTCTAATCTATGAAAGTAAGAAGCTATCTTCTAATCTAAGAAAGCAAGGAAACTATCTTCTAATATATGAAAGCAAGGAAACAATCTTCTAGTCTATGAAATTCAAATGCATTCTATACTAATATAAGCAAACTCATACTACACTAAACTCAATAATTATCTATGAATTGAAATTGCAACCTAGATCTAAGAAAAGGAAATTGCATGAAATAAATTAAACTAATCATATTTTAACAAATCGAATTGCAATTGGAAAATACTCATAAAGACGTAATCTTAAATCCTATTTCTATTTCAACATATAACAAGATAAGAAAACTAAGAACTAACTAAGAAAACTGGATAAGCAAAATAAATACCAATTAAATCAACAAACTATAAATACAAACTAAAGACAATTATCCATCCATCGAAATTTGTCAAAGAAACTATTAATTATGTTCTACTCTGTTTTAACTATGTTTTAGACTCTATTTCAACATGTAGAAATTCTATCTATCTTCTAATTACACGCAAGGGTTAGTGTCTAAGCTTGCAAGATTTCTCTTATCAATTAAAAATTCATGTTCTAATTACACTATCCTTCATAATAACCTACAAAAAGAAACTTGAAACAATTAAACTTATGGACAACAATTACACAGTAAATAAAAAGAAGATAAAAACACATATACAGAAAATAGAAGAAATAACAATTACACTACTCAAATTCACAAGAAAACTAGCTAAATATTCACCCAGACTACTGGTGCCCCCCCCAGAAAGTCATGGCTACTCTTCAGATGTGAATCATGAGCTTCAACAACATGAATTCACCATTGAAACTAAAAACGCAAGTTTTACACAATTCTGGCAAAATAACAATAAAAATTGTCTTTCTCTCTAACTCTCTATTCCTGAACTTCTTCTTAACTATTGTTTGACCACTGAGGTGGTATTTATAAGTTTTACAAAATGAGAGGTCGACCACTGGAGGGTTGATCCTCTTCTAAAAACAGTAAATTTCATTTAAGATGCCCTAACTGGCGAAATGAGGCGAGCCAATAATCGCCCAACATAACAACCCAAATCGGGTTGTCAAGATTTTAGGAGCTGGAAGCCATGAGCACGAGAAAAACCCATGTCTTTGATTCTCCCATTAGTAGCCATCGATACCATAACTGCCAAATCGCCCATCATTTTTGTGCAGGACGGAGTGCCAGACGGAGTGCAGTACCGGACTGAGTGCTGGATGGAGTACCGGACGGAGTGCCGGAAGCAAAAACAAGCTGCGATTTTTCCCTGTGACATACAAAACATGAATTAGTCTCCTGGGATAATAAAAACATACTAATTTAAACTCAACCAGATATAGCATCTAGCAACACTTAGCATGACGAAACAAATAAGATCTAGCATATTCAAGCACTAAGAATATGTATATAAGTCAGATCCATACTATTAAGCACATAGGATTAACATATCTATATACCATATATCTATGTTAAAGCACTAAGAAACTAGACACATAATCACATCAATACATCGCACAAAGCATAGCAACACAACATGTACGTGGTTCACCCCCACCCTGGGGCTACGTCCACAAACTTTTTGTCTTCTTTATTATCTTTGGTCAAACTTCTTACAGGCACATAGCATCCAAGTTCTACTCCGTAGAAGATAGGATATCTGCATGCACTCTGCTAGATCGTCCTTCTTCTAGCTAGGGAGTAACACAAAGTCTCTTACAATGACTTGCACTTGGCTCTGGAAGTCTCACACAGTATGCACAAAGAACTTACAACTCTTGATCACACAGATCCAACTCTAGCACTTATCCATTCGTACTCACTACATCGTCTTAAAATCTATTTATACATACAAAATAGGCCTAAGCATGGGTAAACCCATGGGCCGACATTCCCATACCCATTACATAATCTCAAATCCCAAAAAAGGCCCTAAAAAGGGGCTGAGATCCCATGATCTTCGCTTCGTTTTGCGCTTCACTTTCGACAGCTTGTCGAAGTCCCAAAATAGGTCAAACATGACTAAGAATCCTCAAAACTTGGTCAAGGGCCAACAATCCCCCAACACTCACCTGTGACTCATACTGAGTCAATCTGATCTGACTAGTTCTGCTTCAAAATCCTCGCACTTGTCCTCAACTGCTTCAACTTGTTGTTGTGCCATGACCTCCTATTCAACGAACTCTTGTATGTCTACTTCATTGACATGTCCCTCTAGGCGTTGTTCAACTGCAGTGATGAATTGCTCCAGTTCCTTTCCTCAGCCTTCGATCTCTGTGAATTGTTGGTAAGCCTTATCCTATACAGGTTGGAGCCCTTGAGTCACTTCCATGACTTTTCTCTGGATAGTGTGGACTTGTTGCTGGGCAGTGCACTGCTCCTGGGATCACTTCATTCTTTCCACAACTAACAAGGGCTTAAACTGTGCATGTATTGTTTATGCTTGATACTTCACCTCTTGGAGTTGTGACTGCAGTGCCTTCTGTAAGG
>JZKD02S1686862.1:41698-83620 GCA_000966675.3 Picea glauca
ATTGATGAGGGCTTTTGGTTGTGGCACATGTTGAGTACATGGTTGAGACAAGTAGTTGATGAGTTGGCACATACATGAGGTTTATAGTTGATGATGCTGGTAAATATTGATGAGTAGTTGAAACATGATTGGAACATACTTGGTACTTGGTTGGATGCACTTGTTTATGGTACATGTTGATTACAAGTTGGTGCATGGTTGATGCACTTGTTTATGGTACAGGTTGATTACAGGTTGGTGCACTTGTTTATGGTACAGGTTGATTATAGGTTGAGGTACAGGTTGATGCATGGTTCAGATTTATTGGTACAGGTTTACAGTGCTATATCTCACAGTGATAGTGTGACAGTGGCTCCATCATGCTACTTCTACTTCAGGGTGGTAGGACGGGGCAAGGATAGGTGGTTGTAGACGAAGAACATTGGGGGTTGTAGCCTCCTTATGGTTGTAGCCAGAGATTTGGGGAGTTGGAGCTTCCCTCAGGTTGTAGCCTAGGAAACTAGGGGGTTGGAGCCTCCTTCTAGTTGCAGCTAGAAAACAAAGGAAGTTGGTGCTTCCAATGAATGTAATTCTTCAAGACATATAAGAAAAAACATTCCATGGTTTTCTCCCGATTTTTGTTTCCACGTAAAACACTGTTGTACTGTGTATGTGTGTGATTGTTTATTTATTACTTCTCATTATTGGATAATAATTGTACATTGATATAACATTTGAAGAAAAATGATTATAATTACGCTATTACTGATTCACCCTCCCTCTCAGTAATCCAACAGTAGTATCATCAACATCTCCATCCATGCTCTCAACCATTTTTTGTTACAAAATCATCAACTTCCCCATTTAATCATCATGCCATAGTCATGGCATATCTAACAACATACTACTCTTCATCAGTATGCATCATCATATATGCTCAAGCATGTCTATATCCAGTCTCTACCACACAATATCTCTCAATATGTTAACTACTTCATATGCATTCCAACTATTTTATTCTCTTTCTTTTTCAACATTCCTATGACTTTAAACTATCTACACATATTAGTTTTCTCAATCTCAAGAAATATAAATAAAACAACAATATAAGAGTTAAAGAATTCTCCCTTCCAATTCCTCTGTATAGCATGGAAATCTACAACATGGTTGATATTTGTCATGGCCTTTATCTACCTTGCTAGCTACATTCGCCATTTGATGCTACAACAAATTCCTTAGCACTCCATATCATTCCTTAGCATTTTGTAGCTTCCTTTGCTATTTTGGGCTGCCCTCAAATCCCATCTGATTATAGCAACAACATGTGTTTTTGTGTTTAGTTGAATTTGCATTTTTTTCACCTCTAGGAATTCTCGCTCCATTTTCTTAAGCAATTCCAATCAAGTCCAACTTGGTATAATCTCATTTATATCCCATATTTAGACTACAACCTCATTATTTTCTCTCTTTCCTTGGCCAATATTGGTCCAACTTAACTTCATTTACGAAAATTTCCATCACACTGTAATGCTGCAATTTATATCATTCTAGGTTCATATGAACTCCTTTCAAAGTCCATTCTCTTTCTCAACCAATACCAATCTTAGATACACTTTCGAATTTATATTCATGCTTTGTACTTCCCATTTGGAATTAACTACAATTCTCATGTTTTATTTTGACTTTCTATCCATTTATATATTTGAAATTCCCTCAACATTTAAAATCTTTATCTCCTTCCAAAAATTCTTGTTTATTGTTGAAATCATCTTCTTAGTGATGCAATATCCTCCAACAACTGATAATCCATCATATGTCATCTCATGCCATTATCTCTAGCTGTCTTTAATCTTTAACCAATTATGAAATTTCCTCTTCATTTCCATGGAGAATTCTCAACCAAGTTCAACTTTGTTTTGTAAGACAAATCCACACCATGGAAGTCTTTAGTATCCTCTATGAACAAGTTTTCGATTCATATCTGCAACTCTTCTAGGAATATATATGACTTGTGAACAAATATAGTTCACCCAACACCTCATGCATGTTCTATTTCTCTCGGTAGATTTACTCTACCATACTAGGCTTCCATAACTTCTTCCTTTATGCATAAGAATGTTGTTTTCTATCTGTTGGTATAATCTAGAATCCCTATGCCTATAAATGTTACTTCATTGTATACAATAACTAGTTGCAAGGATGATGGCTTCCGTTGTTACTAGTAGCCAAGGTACAAATACTCATGGCTACTTCAATTGATTCTTTACCATTTCCAAAAACAATTGGAGCACTAGAAGGTATTCCTTCCAAAATGAGAAGTCCTATGCACATGCATCTCTTTAATGTATCTAACATATGTGCCACTTATGTGCACAATTATTTATTCATTCATGGTTAGCCAATTCAACATGGAATAATTATTCATGCATATATTGCAAAACAATTCCAATATATTTTTTCTACTAGAGGTTCCTTCCTTTGTCATACCCTTCCTGGGTATTAATGACACACATGCATTCAGTTTTTAGTCATATGCATATCAACACAATATATCACATGTCTGAAGGAAGTTCTTACCCAATTATTTCCAAGTCTATGGCTATAAAGGCATAATAGATTGTATACATGTCTAGTTGTCAATAACCTTTCTAATATTACCTTATCAGTTGATGTCTTATGGGATCTCATAATATCCCTTCACTAGTCTTTCAACATCAACCTTATTGTCTTTATCCTCTGCCCAAGGTTGTACACCATTGGAAGCTATTCCCTCAACAGTTTCAATCATTTATACACATAGAAATTATAATCAAAATTATATCAATTGTCATGTCAAGTGAAAATCCATGTACCATAGAATTTTAAATCAACGATCATTTTCAGATATGTCCTAGCATATCTATATGCACTCTATCACATTGTCCTCAATGTTTGTTAATGCAACATAAAAAAAAATATCATCTATTCTTCTTTTCACACAGTGACCAACATTCTCATGCCTCGGGTATTTACATAAATCCATTTCTCAGTCAAGAATTATAAATAAACAACAAGAGATGAATCAAGGTATTTTCCCCTCTAATTCTTTTACATAAGATGTAATTTTTAGCTCGGATGAACTATTTCCAAGACGTCTATGTAATTTTCATAACATGGAATTACCCACAGATAATTCATTCCAACACCTTCATTGATTTATATTTGCCTCCACCAACTATACTTGTTTCCTTAGAAACACACCACTCTACTAAAAAATTAGAGTTTTAGAGTGAGAAAAGTATTCCCCCTTTTCTCCTTCTTTGCTTATGCAATTTGTTCCTTTTGGGACCTGCCTGCCCCATTTATTGAGCAGTCTTAGTCAAGTTCAATTTGACCTTTCCTAATTTAGAGAATCCTCCTTCTTTGAATGCAACAACACTCTGACATATCAAAGTTAGTTCACAATTTAATTATGAACCAGTGCCTTCTGCACATATCCATATAGAATTCAAAATAATTGGCATCTCATCTGCATGTCTTTCATACATGCATTATTATTTTTTAAATGTAATCTAGGATTCTTATATAAATAGGCTTTGTAGCCCACTGCCTAATTTTCCAATAGTCATTAATTTTATGGCTCTGTTATCCTGATAGATTCCTTACACATCCTAATCAAATGGAATCTACCTTAGCCTACAACCTTCCTTGTTTCATATCCATCATCACCTAAAATGATCTCAACCCTGAGTCAACATCAACTTCATCATTTTAGTTATTCACCCAATATCCCATAAATAATATAGGCATGCATACATTCAAACTACACATCCAGCATGTACATCTACTCTATCATATTGCATTCACAATCTGTTTTCGGGCACTTCAACCATATGCATTGACATAATGTGTGTGTGTGTCTATAACTGGAACACTTTATAATTTCACATGGACATATATTTAAAACTATTATATCTTATGATCATTCATCATCATTCACATGGAAACTTTAAAGGTATAGTCATATTGCCTTATTTTCATGACAACTAAGCATTCTTTCTCATTTTCTCTTTCAACAATTTTACACTATCTCCTTCTGAGGAATGGATTACAATGCCCCTCAAGCTAATATTCAAACAAAACACATAAACTCTTCAAGACAGAGTCATCTACATATTCATACTTTATTCAAAACTTGGTAGGTACTGATATTGCCTCACATTCCACTTATTCATGCATGCATTCATACCATGCAATCCTATAATATATTCAATCCATGCATTCAAGAAGATATATTTATGTATATTAGCATGCAAGTTGACTACGTGCATCTTTTCATGTCATTCATACACATTGGCATTTTTAATTTAATATCAACCCTCCCTGAGATCTTACAACCATTCACATGACAAGTCTCATAGGGATACTCATGAATATGTTGTCCTTTTGACAACAACCAACAAGAGGTTTGTAACACACCCAACCCCTTAGTTTACTTTCTAAAGGATGGGGCATCAAATTTTTTCTTTACTTAATCATCTCGGAACCCTCCAAAAATTCTTGGGGTCTACACATTTAATTCTTGTCCGTGAATTTGTTAAGGCCGTGAGCAGGAGTCCTTGGTCTCTTGGACAATTGGCTTGAAGGAAGTGCCTTCCAATCACAAATATTAAGCTCTCATTTGGGGGAAAGGTCTTTCTGAAGGATCAATGGTGTTGTAGCAGTCTCGAAGAGTCTTCTCCAACTCCAGGAATGTGAGATTGTTTCTTGGGAAAAATACCTTGAAGACTTTCCAAACATCTCAGAGGCTAAACTTGCCACCTTACAACCATTCTAATGCAACAGTTTATATAGGAACAATAAGAATTTTCATTATGAATCAAACACTGCAGATATTAGTCACATACACAAACATTCAATCATGCATTTCAATTTAAGTGCACAGGGTACACAAAATACTTATCTATTACAAGTTGTAGCCAACTAATTGAGTGTGGGTGTTATCCTTTCCACCCAACCATAGGCTCAGAGGCATTCACTCTTAGCACTCTGTCCACCCCCATGCCAAGCCATGATATCACTAGGGAACTTATGCCATTTCTCAAAGATCCTTTCTCTGTCACAGCTTCTGTGAGGTTTATCAAAGGCTTCCTCAAGATCAAACTCGCGGCCTTCTTCTCAGGTCTTGTTCTCTACAAACTCTCAGAGATTCTTTCTCTCGTTCTCTCCAGTAACCAAAGAATACTTAATCTCTTTTTTCCTGTCCTTAGCTCGAGGGCCTCACCCCCCCTTTCCTTTTGAAACGTTTGTCTGCGCATGTATTCCTTGCACACCCTCCTCTCAGGAAGGTTCTCCACCTATCATGTTCCTTCTATTAGAAGGAAACTCGAGTCAACCTAGGTCTGTAGGAACTATGGTACTTCAGGTTGACATTCTTCTATCTCCTCAGCTAGACCATGCTTCCCTTCATCGGGGTGGTTTATGGTTAAACCACTAGTCCTTTTATTCATTAATTGATTCCTGTCCTTGGGATTTGGAGGAGGTTTATTATTCTCAACAAGGGGAAATTTGGGGTAATTTGACATGATGAATCCTCTCTATAGTTTTCCCATTCTTTCCTCTAGTGATATCATGGCCAGTACTTCAAAGATTCACCCCCACGGTTAGTTATTGGCAGTTTAAACAATAATATATTTACATTGTTCCCGTGCCATAGCATGGTGATCATGATTAATGATTAATTACAAGTTGGTGGAAACAAGGGTGTTACAATTCCCTCCCCCTTAAAAGGAACACCGTCCTCGATGTTCTTTCTCAATAACACATGTCATGCCTTCCTAATTCAGCTGCTTCAAAAATATTGATCCTCTTTCTTCGTTAGGTCCTTTCTAGACTCTTGGCCTTCGTCACCCGTCTTCAATAATCTTGGAAAAAAATCATATTAATCACAATTTCATGCGAAAACATGTTTTTGTTTCAAAATTCAAGAGGAAAAATTTCATAATATAACACAATACTTATCTGTGTATTTTCATCCACATGGATGTCTTGTTATCTTGGCTCACTATTTTTCCTAGACATACCCATTGTGTGCATGATCCCAATCAATAGTTTATGAGAATTATCGAAGTCTCCTCTCCCTTGCAGTCATTCACCTTCCAGGCCCAGGCTCAAGCATCCCCTTCTCTACTATACAGTCACTTGGGTGATCCATATTTCCTTGCCAAGGATTTCTCACACAAGAAGAGTTCTAGAGACTTCTTTGAGCCTTACAGTTGAGTCATCCCTCAAACTTTCTCTGTCGAGGTGTATCTCCGTATTGTGTTACCACAACACAACATGTTCTATGGAGATCGTGACTTACCACTGAGTTTTCATGTCTCAACAATAGCCATCTTTCATGCTTTCCATCTTTGACAGCCTTCATATGTCCTACCTAGATAGATATTTTTTCCTCTCACCTGTATCACAAGTATACAAAAAATTATGAGATATTATTATCAAATTCAAATTCATAATTTTCCTGCAAATTTGTCACCCACATTTTTTTTCCAAATTCCACATTTTTTTTCAGATCTGTTCCACACAGGAACCAAATCCACAAATATGGGACTTTCATGCCCATAGCAGTTTGGCTCAGTTGGAAATTGGTCTTCCTTATGGGCTTACAACAATGCCATACCCAAGACCCTTTTCTTCCTTCAATTTCAACATTCCTTAGCCAAACAAATTGTTAGTTTTCATGCACATTATATTTTCAAACTATGCATACTAACAGTCCAAGTCATTTTCATCTATTGAAGGGTACAAAGCAGAAGGAAGTATATCATTATTTACGTATGCATCCTTTCAACACACTAAATTTTCCAAATGAAATTCAAATACCAAATGACTTTAATGAATGTGCTAATCTCCATGGCCACATACAAATGTACCCTTACATTGGTTTTAAGTTTTCCACACTCATGGAAAGCACCTTTTCAGGGTGTGTTGGAGCTCATCCAACCTCTTCACCATAAGGTTTAATCATTATCATTCATTATTGTAGCAGGATTGTGCTTCCTACTACAGGATGATCACTATCCTAGATCAGTACATATGAAACTAAAATTTTCCCTTGAATGCACCCAAACATTATTCCTTCATTAGTAACTAGGGTGCCAACACTCATGAGCACCCACAAATTATCTTTTCTCTAACACCTCTACAATTCAATTAGATTATTGGAAGGTCATCCTTCCTTAATGGGAAGTCCATTACCTACCCTCTTATGAAAACTTGCATTTCCTCAATGCATTCCTGATGCAGGGGCGCACCACCCAGGCACATCCTTGCACACAAGACCTTCTTCATCTCGGCCCAAAGAACTTGGAGGTTCTTCTATCTCCCTATCGGGAGATCTGTACCCACAGAAATCTGTTCCGAGGTCTTCTCTTGGTTCTCGGGAGATCCGTTAAATCTTGCTGTCTCACGAGCTTGTATCTCAAGCCTCCAACTTTTCCTTTCAGACCTTGCGATACCCGAGTTGGCGATACGGGTATAGCTCCTTTTCTCTATGCACGCCTTCACCACATGAAATCGTGGGCTAGGCTTAATATTAACGCCTCTCGCGACTTCGCGAGTTCACAACCTCACAACCTCGCCTGTTGAACCATCGAGTTTTCCCCCTTTTAGTCCGCGAGTCCCCGAGATGCGAGGTCCCACCTTATACTCTGCCACGTGTCCACAAGAATCTCGGCTCCTCGGTGCTTCGCGACTCAGTTTCCACACGAGTCTCGGCTCCTTGGCACTTCGCGACTCGCGAATCCTTGGTGCCACCTATATTCCACTCGTGCTCCGCTATGGCCCACACTGCTCCAGCTGTCAGGATATCGCCTTCTCATGACCTCGCGATCCCCGTGCCTGAATTATCGAACCTTTCCTTGCGAGGTCCCGAGACATGATCCCTCGCTCCGATCCAACGGCCTTCCTGTACTCCGGATCCAACGGCTATCCTTCTCTCGCCACCTCGTGACCTCGCGACTTGGAGTACCCAAATGTTGGACTCTCAACCTGTGAGCTCCCAAGATTACGAGATCCATCGATCTCTCGCCACCTGTCCTCCTTAGATGGATGGCTACGATCTCCTCGCTCCTTCGTCTCCTCGCATCCTCGTGCCTTGTGACTTTGCACACCCAATACTTGGGTCTTTACCCTACGAACTTTTGAGTTCGCGAGATCACTGATATCGGCCACCTGTCCCCTCAGATGGATGGTCCCAAATATATCGCCACTTCGACACTCGCGACTTGGAGTACCCAATAATTGGGTTTTCAACCAGCGAACTCCCGAGTTTACGAGGTTTCCCAATCTATGCCACCTGTCCTACACAGATGGACGGCTCACAGCCTCTCGCTACTTCACTACCTCGTGACCTCGCATCTCGTGGCCTTTAAACCCAAACACTTGGGCATTCAACCTGCGAGTTTTGAGTTAGCGAAATGTCTCAATCCTTGACACCTGTCCCTTCAGATCGACGGCTACAATTCCCTCGCTACTTCGCCACTCGTGAAGCCGAACGACTTCCTTTTCGCTCCTCCAATGCCCGAGTCTGCGAGATGAGAATCTATTAACACGCGTCCTCCTGAACAACGGCTCTGATCTTATCGCATCTCGCGATCTTGCTGCTCTGGCTACACAATCTTTGGGGTTTCAGTTCCCGAGTCCCTGATACACGATACCACGTGTAGATCCTACGGCTCCTGTGACTCGGAATCAATGGCCTTGCCTCTCCTGAACTTAGGATCTCTTCGGAATCTTCTCGCCGTAACCCGCTTTCACCTCTGTGAGATCTGACGATCCTCGGAATCTTGCGAAATCTCTTCAGAAGATTTCAACTGTCCGTTCTTCCTTATATAATCCCAGAGATGAAAAAGGGTATCTCTCCACGAGATTGTTTCGCCGTTTCACCAACCTGCGATGCTTCTTTATGACTTCAAGTCACACTTGTCCACGCTGAATCTTCAGCGACTTAGAGGCCTATCCTTCCTAAGCTTTCCACAACTTCAACCTCAACGAGGTTCTCTGCATGCACTCCTTGCGGCAAATCTGCGAACGCTTCAACTATTCAAGCTTCATTTGACTCTGCTTATGCCTAGCAGCAGTCCTTCGATACTTCTGCTCAGTTTCATGACTAAGACTCTCCTTAGCCTGCGCACTCCTTGCACGGCTTCAACAACTCGCGTTCACTTCTGAGCAAATTGAGGACAAGATTTTAACTCCCGAGCCTTCTTTCAACGCACTCCTTGCGGATGACTCAACTGCACTCCTTACAGGAATCCTTGCTCAAAGAGAAACAATTGTAACTCACCTCACTCCCTCTCAGACTTCAACCTCAACACATGAAATCATACACACAACATAATAACAAATGCATAACAGAAGAAATATTTATGAGCAGAGCATTCAACACATATACTCAGAGAATAATACAATAGCCATGAATTTGAATCAACTTCTTCTATTAATTCAAGATCTATACATGGGTGTTCTTCTATGACTCTCTGTTATTCTCCTATGCTCTCTCTTCTTCTCCTGCCTATGTTACAATGATACAAATGAGGGTGTCTATATCTGGTTTCCCTCCTGCACTCTAAAACTGTCTAATCTAAGAATTTAATTCTATCTACCTGCAACTACTACTATAAATGCCTCTGTCTATCTCATATGAGAGCATATGGCTCGAGGTCTAAGTACATTTCTTCCAAGGCACTTAAATTAAATGATCTCATTTAAGTTAGGCGCGTCAACTTCAAGAGATAATTTAAAATTCAAAAACCTGTGCTGGACGTCTTCCAGCTAGCTTCTGCTTCCACGTTGGTTTTGCTTGTCGTGAGGGATGCTCCTGCATCATACTCCCTCGCTTGAAAATTTGCATGGGCTCCTGTCCATGAGCTCCTGCACGGTATGTCCATGCTTATGAATTTCTGCTTCAGTCTCCCAGCTGGCATATTTAATTGGATGACCCTTCCACTTTACCAAATATTCAAAATATTCTTTCCTTCTAGTTTTCTTACCCACTCGTTTATTCAGTATCTGTTCCATTTGTGGCTTCTCTGCAACTGGCATCTGCTTTTGCCACTGGATCTCTGGTTGATCATCACTTTCTTCTCCTGCTTCATCAGCTTTATATGGATATAAATCCGAAACATTAAATATCTGAGATATTCCAATGTCCTTTGGTAACTCAATTTCATAAGCATTCTATCCCATTTTCTTCAAGACCTTGCATGGCCCAATTTTCTTCATCTTCAGCTTGTTGTATGTTCCCCTTGGGAACCTTTCCTTCCTCAAATGTGCCAGAACCAAATCACCAACCTCAAACTGAAGTTGTCTCCGATGCCGATCTGCTCTGTGCTTGTACTACTGACTTGACTTCAATAGTCGCTCCTTCACCTAGCTGTGAAGTTCCTTCATCGCTTCAGCGAATTCTCCTGCACTAGCACTGCTAGTATCAGTCTGTTCTGAATCCCTCAGTTCAGAAACTCCTCTTGGCTGCATTCCATATATAATCTGAAATGGACTTTTTCCTATGCTTCTGTTCACTGAATCATTGTATGCGAACTCTGCTTGCGGTAATATGCTATCCCAACTACTATGGTGCTCTGTCACCAAGCTTCTCAACAAGTCTCCCAGACTTCTATTGACCACTTTTGTTTGCCCATCCGTTTGGGGATGATAAGCAGAACTAAACATCAAATTAGTCCCCATATTCTTCCACAATGTCCTCCATAAATGGCCTATGGATTTCATGTCTCTGTCCGAAACTATACTTTTTGGAAATCCATGAAGTCTTACAATCTCTTTGAAAAACAAATTTGCGATGTGAGTCGCATCGTTGGTCTTCTGGCATGGAATAAAATGTGCCATGTTAGAAAACCTGTCAACTACCACAAAGATTGAATCAACACCTCTTTGCGTCCTCGGCAATCCCAATACAAAATCCATGCTAATTTCATCCCACGGCCTCTCAGGTATGGGCAATGGTTGATAAAATCTTGCATTCTACTTCCTTCCCTTTGAATGATAGCAAATCCTGCATCTGTCCACAAACGTCCTGACTTCTGACCGCATCCCTAGCCAAAAGTATGACTCGCTCAGCTTTGCAAATGTCTTATCATGACCAAAATGTCCTGCTAATCCACCACTGTGTTTCTCTTTCAACAAGTTCTCCCTCGTGGAGCAATTCGGAATACACAGTTGATTTCCTTTGAACAGCAATCCATCCTGGATCACATACTCTATCCACTGGCTTGTGTCTCTGAGAATTGGATTCTCAGCTACTTCATAAGCTTCCTTGAAATCTGGATCATCTGCATACATGTCCTTAAGATCATCAAAGCCTAACGTCCTGACTTTGAATTCCTGCAACAGCAAACACTTCCTGCTCAAAGCATCAGCAACTTTGTTAGCAGTACCAGAAATATGATTTATCACAAAAGTGAAGTTTTGCATGTATTCTACCCATTTAACATGCCTTTGATTCAGCTTTTCCTGCTGAGTCACAAATTGTAATGCATGGTTATCACTATATAGAACGAATTCCTTTGGAATCAAATAGTGCCTCCATTTCTTCAATGCCTGTATGATGGCATAGAATTCTTTATCATATGTGGAGTACTTTTCTTTTGCCTCATTCAGCTTTTCACTGAAATATGCAATCGGCCCGTCTTCCTGACTCAAGACCGCTCCTATGGCAAACCCGCTTGCATCACATTTCACCTGAAATGTCTTCTGAAAATATGGAAACACCAAAATTGGTTTCTCTGTAATCTTTCGTTTCAACAAATTGAAACTCTTCTCAGCCTCTTCAGTCCAATGAAAAGATTTATGTCTTTTCTTCACTGTGTCCATCATTGCTGCACTAATCCCACTGAAATTCCTGATGAATTTTCGGTAGAAACTAGCCAAACCATGAAAACTCCTCACCTCGAATACATTCCTCGGTGATGGCCAATTCTTGATTACCTCCACCTTATTTGGATCCATCCTCAACTCATTTGCAGATATGACAAACCCCAAATAAATGAGTTATGTCTTCATGAATGAGGACTTCTTCATGTTTATCAACATCTTCTCTTGTTGTAATCTCTTCATCACAATAGCCAAATGCATTAAATGTTCAGCCTTTGTCTTGCTGAAAACCAATATGTCATCCAGATACATGATGACAAATTTCCCAATGAAATCCTTCAAGACTTCATTCATCAACCTCATAAAGGTACTTGGTGCATTCGTCAAGCCAAATGGCATGACAAGCCATTCATACAAACCTTTGTTTGTCTTGAATGTTGT
Source organism: Picea glauca (assembly GCA_000966675.3). Taxonomy (NCBI): domain Eukaryota; kingdom Viridiplantae; phylum Streptophyta; class Pinopsida; order Pinales; family Pinaceae; genus Picea; species Picea glauca. Next base: position 53,990 of record JZKD02S1686862.1, read on the forward strand.
TTTCCATTCGTCACCTTCTCGCATACGAATTTGATGATATCCACTCTTCAAATCTATCTTTGAAAAAAAATTTGCCCCACTTAAGCAATCCATCAAATCATCCATTCTTGGCAATGGGAATCTATATATGATAGTTATCTTTTTTATCACCCTTGAATTAGTGCACATCCTCCAGCCTTCGCCTTTCTTTGGACTAAGTACTGTTGGAACAACACATGGACTCAAGCTTTCCCTGACCAAGCCTTTGTCCAACAACTCCTGGACCTGTCTTTTAACTTCTTCATTCTCTTGTGGCGTCAATCTGTACGCGGCTTTGTTTGGCAAACTAGCTCCTGGTATGAGGTCTATATGATGACTCACACTCCTCATCGGTGGCAATGAACGAGGTAGTTCATCCACTACAATATCAACAAACTCTTCCAGCAGTTTCTGAACTTCTTCTGGCAAATCATCCACTCTTGTGCTAGTCAGAACAATTCTTGGCTTCCTGACCACAAAGAATTGTGGATCCTCCTCCTTCTTAACTTCTGTAAGAAGTTCCTTTCCACTCATGAGAAGTATTGTGTTGTTTACTTCCGGCTTCACCTCTTTATCCTTAATTGGACACAACATATGAGTTCTTCCATTCTTCTCCAGGGTATATGTATTCATCCTCCCATCATGAACTACATTTCTATCATATTGCCATGGTCTACCCAACAATAAATGATAGACATCCATAGGAATAACATCACATAAAATTTTATCATTATATCCTCCTATCTTGATGTCAACTAAGCATTGTTTAGTGACATTTACCTGATGTCCCTTCTGTAGCCATGAAACTTTGTATGCACTTGGATGATCAGTTGTCTCCAGCTCCAGTTTTTCTACCATCTCAGTTGAAACGAGATTATCGGTGCTTCCACTGTCCACGATGACTTTGCATACTCTATCCTTGATCTTGCAATCAGTCCTAAAAAGACTGTTCCTCTGTGTTGAGTTCTCCATCTCCTTCTCTAGTGTCAAAAGAACCTTTCGAATCACTAGTGATCTTCCACCTTTAGCATACTCTGTCTCAACATCTCGCCTCTGTGCCTCGGTGATGTGAGTCTCTCCAGTTTCTTTCTTTTTCTCTGGACATTCGAATGACTTGTGTCCATTCTTTCCACACGTGAAGCATGTAATTACTCCACCTCTTCCTCTTCCTCTACCTCTAGTATGAGGAAACCTATTGTTATCAGCATATCCTCCTTTTTGCTCAATTTCTTGTCCTCGCTACTCAGCATATGGTCTTCTCTGTGAGGTTCCACCTCTTTCAACCTTTCCCTGAGGTTTCTTCCACTCCTCCTTGGGCTTTTGGTATTTATCTTGAGCAACTACTTTGCCTTTGGGTTGACTCCTTCCCCTACCTCTCTGGCTTTGTTTATGGCTCAGCTTCTCCTTAGCTTTTAGAGCCAATTGGTAAGCATCCTCCACCGTTCGGATGGTTGCCAAATTTAATTCATCCTGAATTTCATACCTCAGGCCATTCAAATACCTGTCCACCTTTTCGTCATTTCTTTCGCGATGACTTGCCTTGATATTTAACCTGTAGAATTCCTCAGTATACTCTTTCACTGTCATCAGTTTCTGTCTCAGGTTCTGCATCCTCCTGAACAGAGAAATTTGATAATCCATGGGAATGAACTTTGCCTTCATCTTTGCAATCATCCTGTCCCAGCTCTTTATCTTCTGTTTTCCTTGACAACGCCTGTCAGCTTGCAGTTCATCCCACCACAAGGCTGCATGTCCCTTTAATCTTGTGATGGCATGTCTAACCTTCTTATCATCTTTGATATCTTCATAATCGAAGTAAGTGTCAAGAGCCTTAATCCAATCTAGTCGTTCTTCTGCATCCAGACTCCCTTCATAAGCTGGAATATCCATTTTTGTTTTCGAACTCATCCGAACGATAGCCTTAATTAACCACTCATTGGCTGCATCTTTGACTGCAACTTCTTCCCGTTGTTCACCTTCAACTTCGCCTTCAGAGTCACTCATATCTCCAGCATTTGCTGTGCGTCTCTGCGCTTCTTCCATATCTTCTAATCTCGCTTGGAGATCATGTATCTGCCTTTCCATTTCTGGATTTTGTGCTTGTCTCCCTCTTCTTCTCACATCCCTGTCCTCTGGATTAGGTGATTGTCTCTCCCTTCTCGGCGGCATGGTGAAATTTTTTTTTCTCTGCTACAGAAATCAAAGAAACTGTTCTATGCTTTGATACCACTTGACGCAAGGACATGCCACCCAGGCACGTCCTTGCACACAGGACCTTCTTCATCTCGGCCCGAAGAACTCGGAGGTTATTCTATCTCCATATCGGGAGATCTGTACCCAAAAAAATCTGTTCCGAGGTCTCCTCTTGGTTCTTGGGAGATCCGTTAAATCCCGCTGTCTCGCGAGCTCGTATCTCAAGCATCCAACTTTTCCTTTCATACCTTGCGATACCCGAGTTGGCGATACGGGTATAACTCCTTTTCTCTATGCGCACCTTCACCACATGAAATCGTGGGCTAGGCTTAATATTAGTGCCTCTCGTGACTTCGCGAGTTCACAACCTCGCGACCTCGCCGGTTGAACCGTCGAGTTTTCACCCTTTTAGTCTGCGAGTCCCTGATATGTGAGGTCCCACCTTATACTTTGCCACGCGTCCACAAGAATCTCGGCTCCTCGGCGCTTCGCGACTCGGCGTCCACACGAGTCTCGGCTCCTTGGCACTTCGTGACTCGCAAATCCTTAGTGCCACCTGTATTCCACTCGTGCTCCGCTATGGCCCACACTGCTCCAGCTGTCGGGATATCACCTTCTCGCAACCTCATGATCCTCGTGCCTGAATTCTCGATCCTTTCCTTGCGAGGTCCCGAGACACGATCCCTCACTCCGATCAACAGCCTTCTTGTACTCCGGATCCAACGCCTATCCTTCTCTCGCCACCTTGCGACCTCACGACTTGGAGTACCCAAATGTTGGACTCTCAACCTGCGAGCTCTCGAGCTTGTGAGAGCTGTCGATCTCTCACCACCTGTCCTCCTCAGATGGACGGCTACAATCTCCTCACTCCTTCATCGCCTCGCCTCCTCGCGCCTTGTGACTTTGCACACCCAATACTTGGGTCTTTACCCTACGAACTTCCGAGTTCGCAAGATCACCGATCTCGGCCACCTGTCCCCTCATATGGATGGTCCCAAATATCTCTCCGCTTCGCCACTCGCAACTTGGAGTACCCAATACTTGGGTTTTCAACCAGTGAACTCCCGAGTTTGCGAGGTTTCCTGATATATGCCACCTGTCCTACGCAAATGGACGGCTCACAGCCTCTCGCTACTTTGTTGCCTCGTGACCTCGCGTTTCACGGCCTTTAAACCCAAACACTTGGGCGTTCAACCTGCAAGTTCCGAGTTAGCGAAATGTCTCAATCCTTGACACCTGTCCCTTTAGATGGACGGCTACAATTCCCTTGCTACTTCGCCACTCGTGAAGCCGAACGACTTCCTTTTCGCTCCTCCAATGCCCGAGTCTGCGAGATGAGAATCTCTTAACACGCGTCCTCCTTAACAATGGCTCTGATCTTATCGCGTCTCGCAATCTCGCTGCTCTAGCTACACAATCTTTGGGGCTTCAGTTCCCGAGTCCCCGATACATGATACCACGTGTAGATCCTACGGCTCCTGTGACTCGGAATCAATGGCCTTGCCTCTCCTAAACTTCGGATCTCTTTGAAATCTTCTCGCCGTACCCCGCTTGCACCTCTGCGCGATCTGACGATCCTCCGAATCTCACGAAATCTCTTCATAAAATTTCGACCGTCCGTTCTTTCTTATATAATCCCCGAGATGAAAAAGGATATCTCTCCACGAGATTCTTTCGCCGCTTCGCCATCTTGCGACGCTTCTTTCTGACTTCAAGTCACACTTGTCCACGCTGAATCTTCAGCGACTCAGAGGCCTATCCTTCATGAGATTTCTACAACTTCAACCTCAATGAGGTTCTCTGAATGCACTCCTTGCGGCAAATCTGCAAACGCTTCAATTGTTCGAGCTTCGTTTGAACCTGCTTATGCCTAGCAGAAGTCCTTCGATACTTCTGCTCAGTTTCACGACTAAGACTCTGCTTAGCCTGTGCACTCTTTGCACGGCTTCAACAACTCGCGTTCACTTCTGAGCAAATTAAGGACAAGATTTTAACTCCCGAGCCTTCTGTCAACGCACTCCTTGCGAATGACTCAACTGCACTCCTTGTGAATGACTCAACTGCACTCCTTGCAGGAATCCTTGCTCAAAGAGAAACAATTGTAACTCACCTCACTTCCTCTCAGACTTCAACCTCAACACATGAAATCATACACACAGCATAATAACAAATGCATAACAGAAGAAATATTTATGAGCAGAGCATTCAACACATATACTCAGAGAATAATACAATAGCCATGAATTTGAATCAACTTCTTCTATTAATTCAAGATCTGTACATGGGTGTTCTTCTAGGACTCTCTGTTATTCTCCTATGCTCTCTCTTCTTCTCCTGCCTATGTTACAATGATACAAATGAGGGTGTCTATATCCGGTTTCCCTCCTGCACTCTAAAACTATCTAATCTAAGAATTTAATTCTATCTACCTGCAACTACTATTATAAATGCCTCTGTCTATCTCAGACGAGAGCGTATGGCTCGAGGTCTGAGTACATTTCTTCCAAGGCGCTTAAATTAAATGATATCATTTGAGTTAGGCGCGTCAACTTCAAGAGATAATTTAAAATTCAAAAACCTGCGCTAGACGTCTTCCAGCTGGCTTCTGCTTCCACATTGGTTTTGCTTGTCGTGAGGGATGCTCCTGCATCAATTCCATGCAATGTGCTAACTATGAGCAACTTTATTTGCAATCTCCCTAGATTGGTCATTGTACTCATGGAACTCTTTACTCCTACATTTTCTTGCAAGGATTATAACTTATCCTTGACTGGCATAGAATTCCTCTTTATATCATTCAGATTCTTCTTTCCTGAATCTTACCCCGTTTGGGTAGCAATGGCATACAATAGCCACTCAAAAATTATTTGCATATCATTAAGATAATGAAATCTTTCCACAAGGGATTCTTACCAAATCCTTTCATACCTTATGCCACACATGCATGAACATTTTTATACATGTTCTTGGCTTCTAGCACCCTTTTTTATATTACCTCGTCATTGGTGCTTCATGGGACCCCAAAGTCCCTTCAACAATATTTTAATAGTAGCCTTCTCACATTCATCCTTTGCTTTGAGGTTTTCTACCATTGGTAACTGTATTTCCCAACAATTTCAATTTGTTTCTACACATGACATACATTAAAATTATATTAGTCGTCATGTAAATTAAAAATGCAAGTGCCATAGAATTTAAGTCAATAAACAGTTTCATATATGTCGTAGGATATCTTTATGCACTTCATCAGATTATCCCTAATGTTTTCATGAGTGAAACACAAACAATTCTCAATCTTTATACAATCATACAACCATCATCACTATGGTTTCAAAATGTTTACTTTCATCATCATTCTCGTCCCAGAGAAAAAAAAAACAGAATACACAACAAGAAAGCAGTTCCAACTCATTCTACATAGCTTGGGACTCTCAATCCAGTTGTACTTGTTCCCACAGTTATTATTTTCCTTGAGAAGCCTTGGCTAGGATTCACCCTAACCTTTTGGATACATCAACATACTTTAATAACAAACTTTTTGTTCATAATGGATAATGAGCCTATGCATTCTACACATTACCATTCAGTTATCAGAATGGTCACATTCATTTATTAGTCTTCCATTCATTCATGATGTTTTAAAATCTAATCCAGGATTATTATTATTATTATTATTATATATATAGATAGATAGATAGATAGATAGATAGATAGATAGATATAAAATCTTGTAGCTCACTGATCAATTCTCAGAAATCATTAAGGTTGCGACTTTGTTCTCCTAACAGAGTCTTCACACAGTTCCTTCACAAGGAAATACTTCATCATGCAACTTCCTTATTGCATATCCATCACTATCTGTGACAGTCTCAACCTTGAGTCAACTTCATCTTTCTACAAAATATTCCATACGGAATGCAAACTTGCATATTTGTTATGCATCCGACTTATCTATCCACACATGTTCCTTGTTTTGTTAACATGCATCCATGATGTACTTAACCATATGCATAATCATAATCCTATGTGTAGCTACCATAGGTATATTTCACAGCCCACCTACATATTTACTTTAAAATCAGTCGACTCATGATTGTTCACAATCATTCTCATGTGATCCTCAAAGGCATAATCATTTTACCTCTTATCATGACAACATATCATCCTTGATCATTTACTCTTTCACCTATTTATACTAGTCTTTCCTGAGAGAATGGAACACATTCCCCCACAAGATATCACTCAAAACAAAACTTTCATGACTCTTCAAACTAGAGTCAACCATGTATCCATGTTATTCATTAAATTTTGGCAAGTGAAATTCTTGCCTTACATTTCACTCATCAAGATAGTCATATTGTGCCTTTTGTATACATATACCCTTACATCATACATGTGCATCACTTGCACATTTAATATTACTCATATCTATTTGGTCTTAATATCAATCCTTATATAAAGCAATCTCACATTGCATTAAATCCATGCACTCAAGCACATACAAACATACCCAAACATTCATCATGCAAGCTCATTGCTTGTACCTTTTCCCATGTCATTCATACACATGGACATATCAGACTTCTAGATCCTCCTCCCAAGGATATGATTGCCATCCTTATGACAAGCCTCATAGAGACACTCAACATTGAGCTTCCCTCTCAGTTGAGATCTTGCAGTCATATTATTCTTTTAAGCATGTATACACATATTTGTATATATGTAGGTGCATCTCTTGCACCTTTTTACCTCATCCATTCACATTGATATTTTAGTTTTAACATTAGTGTTATTTAGTGAGAGATTACAGTCACTCGTATGACTAGTCTCATGGTCATAATTCATATTGATGTTTCCCTCTCTACATGGCAATAACCAACAAGGGTCACCTTTTTCCTTTCTATTGTAAAAACCTTCCATAATTCAAAATTCAGATAGGTAGATATTGTATCACTCAAGGAAATAAGATAACCCCTTCTAGTCTCTTCATCATGCCTCCATTCATTCTTGGTCAACAAATCTCTACAAGGGAATCTTTTCCTAAGCTCCTTCTTATATCTATTTGAGTATACCAAGATATATCCATATGGCTATCATCCACCTATGGATGTCAATATGATCCAATGCTCATCCAAAGGTGTTTTAACACCTCCTAATCAAACCTTGCATCAATCTCTCATTAATCCTTACAGACCTATCTTATTAAGGTAATAGGCTACAACATTATCAACATTTCATTCATGTTGTTAACTCCCTTGCTGTCATCAAGTCATTATTGACCAATACAAACCAACAACATGTCTTACACTACAACCAACCATAGGTTAAATTTATTCTATTTTCATGTTACATACATGCAACCGTTATTGTATGCATTACAATATGTTCTCATCTTGCATTTTCATGCCTAGACAAGTACTCATGCCAATACACATTTTGTATAGTGATGAGCTCATAACCTGGCTCATATACCCATCTCACTTTTCCTCTTTATGGGAATTAGCAACAGTCCCAAAGGACTCTTCTTTATCTTGCTTAAATAGATTATCCCTACTGTTGGTTTCAACCATTATAGGTCAAGTAAACTGACCTTACACATCTTCATCAGTTCTCTAGTCATGACGAGTTACATATACATGGTTTAGTCTTTTAATAAAGAAGTAATTATAACTACTAAGGATCGTACCAATCCATACCAAATTTCCTTAACCACGAAGGAATTCTTCATAAGGGTCTTAGTCCTTTTATAAACAACCACCATAAATTCCAGAGGCTCCAACTGCCCATGCTTAGAGGCAGCATTACAATCATTATTTTATCCATCCTTTGGGCTTAATCTTCCCTTGACAGAACCCTTCCACTTTTGGCCATTCACATTCAGGTCTTACCCTAAGTTCTTATCAGCACATTCCTACTTATGTAGGAACAACCATGAATCCAACAAGTCAACAATTTAACCTTTCTATTGTTTCCATCGTGCTAAGATTTATGTTGTAAAAATTTTAAAACAACAAAAGAGTTTGAATTGACAGTCCTTCTCCTCAAGGTGTCGATGCACATAATAAACAATCCTTTAATGGTAGAAACTTTTTTCAATAGGCTCATCTTAACCTTGATATACTAGTCCTATGACAGTTTGCTGGCCCATCTAGACTTGTGTCTGGATCATGCTCTGCTAGATAGGGTAGGGTAGTATTCCCTCTCCCTTAGAGTTTTCTAAGAAAAAAAAAATCACTTGACTCTTTCATGAGCCCAATCATGCCAAGTGTTGTTTCCATGCTCTGATGCCACTTTGTAACACACCCAACCCCTTAGTTTACTTTCTAAAGGATGGGGCATCAAATTTTCTCTTTCCTTAATCATCTTGAATCCTCTTTCCAAGGCCTCCCACACCTTCTTCTCGTTAAGGGATTTCCACAGACTGCTACCAAGATCATAACCGAGCTCAGGATTGGGAGATATGCCCTTCCAAAGCTCTTCAGGCTCTATTAGTCAAGGGACACGTGGGTCCGTCTCATATCTATGATCCCAAGTTCCTCGAAGTCCCGGGACTCTCAATGCTCCTACATCTATGGTGGAGATCCATCCACCATTAAATCAAATGATGGATCTTCATTCCTGTTTAACACATACGCTTAAGGGAAAGTTAGTGTTTGATGCTTCGGTGTTGAACACCCCTTTTTCTATCTACGCGCATATCCTCTAGAGTCCCTAAATCTCAAACTCCCAAAGGAGCCCAAAATCTCACCACATGGCTCTGTCCTTCGGGTCTTTTGGCACATACTTCGTAACATCCTAAACCTCCCGGATTTCTGAACTTCTGAACTCCCAAAGGGTCCCCACTTACACGTGGTGCTAAACTCTTGAACCCCCAATGTTCCCGCAACCCAATCTTCTCGAAGTCCTGAACTCCCATACTCTTGGGTATTTCTCCAAACATTGGCTGACCATTCATGCGCGAGGGGGTGACATGAGGCAAAGGTCATGGGTGACATGTGTCCTTGTTAGGGGGTGACATGTGCCATGTTTTAATTGGCATATAAGGGCTGTAAAATGCACGAATCTAGGTGACACGTGGCATGCCAATCATGGTTCCATGTCACCCTGGTTGACATAAATGAGCCACATCACCCCAGACATAGAGCCTCCCAAGCTCTTCGATATCACGGACAAGGTGTGTCCACATAAACCCCATATCTACGACCTTTGTTGCTTTACGACCAACAAGTGGGTCAAGGTTTAACAGTGGGATAGATCCCATGGTTAAGGACCTTGATCCATGGTCCATGTGTCCTCTATGATGTGAGGTCGAGATCCACTCTAGACTTCATGGGTTCTCGACCCAAAGCGCATCACAGTTCAAATCTTCTGGAGCACCAAACTCCAAACTATGTTCGATCTATTGACACATGCACCTGGCACCAATAACCAGGATTTACTCTGGCCTTCAGAGGTTTTGGGTGTTATAATTCCTTTTCTCTCCCAAAGTGGTCAATGTTAGCCTGACTATAACATATATCTGATGGTTGGGATAGTTCCCGTATATCTTCAGATCTACGGCCCACGTCACTTCGCAACTCCATCATTTGGGAGCTTTGGTAGTTGTGAAGTTTGAACATCCCGGAGCTCGGAGCTCCTAGAGCTTTGAAGCCTATAAGAGATTAGATCCTTTCAGACTACCGCATGGTTCCCTAAACTTTTTTATATGGGTCCTCCAAAAATTCTTGGGTCATACACTTTTAATTCTTGGCTGTGAATTTGTTAAGTCCATAGGCAAGAGTCCTTGATCTCTTGAAAAACTAGTTTGAAGGAATCACCTTCCAATCACAGAGCTTAATATTTAATTCGGAGGAAAGGTCTTTCCAAAGGATCAACGGGGCTATGGAAGTCCCAAAGATTCTGCTCTGACTCTAGGAATGTGAGATTGTTCCTTGGGAAAAACACCTTGAAGAATTTCCAAATATCCTAGAGGCCAAACTTGCCACCTTACAACCATTCTAATGCAATAGTTTACAGAGGAACAATAAGAATTTTCATTATGAATCAAACACTGTAAATCTTAGTCACAAACACAAACATTCAATCATGCATTTCAATTTAATTTCATAGGGTACACAAAATTACAAGTTGCAACCAATTACCTGACTGTGGGTGTTCTCCTTTCCACCCAACCATAGGCTTAGAGGAATTCACTCTTAGCACTCTGTCCACCACTGTGATAGGTTGATATCACTAGGGAAATTATGCCATTTCTCAGAGATCCTTTCTCTATTGCAACTTCTGCGAGGTTTATCAGATGCTTCCTCAACATCAACTTTGTGGCCTTCTGCTTAGGTCCTGTTCTCTGCAAACAATAAAAAATTATTTCTCTCATTCTCTCCAGTAAACAAATACTACATAATATTTTTGTTCCTCTCCTTAGCTCGAGGGCCTCACACCCCCTCTCCTTATGAACTGTCTTTCTGCGCATGTATTCCTTGCACGCCCTCCTCTTAGGAAGGTTCTCCACCTATCATGTTCCTTATGTTAGAAGGAAACTCAGGTCAACCTGGGTCTGCAGGACTCTGTGGTACTTCGGATTGACAATATATTTTCTTGTCAGCTAGACCATGCTTCCATTCATGGGGGTGGTTGATGGTTCAACCACCATTACTTTTCTTCATTAACTGATTTCTATCCTTAGGATACAAAGGAGGTTTATTATTCTCAACAAGGGGAAATTTGGGGTCATTTGACATGATGAACCCTCTCTATATTTTTCCCTTTCTTTCCTCTAGTGATATCATGGCCAGTGATTCAAGGCTTTACCCCCACAGTCAGTTATTGTAAATTTAAACAATAATACATTTACATTGCTCCCATGACATAGCATGGTGATCATGATTGATTAATTACAAGTTGGGGGAAACATGGGTGTTACACGGTCACTCTTACCCATTTGATACAAAAGCATTCCATTTATCAACAATTTTCAAAAATATAATCACAACATTATCCAGGGGATGGTAGATACCAATTCTTATTTTTTCCTCAAATCATTTTTTTTGTCAATAGGATTTTACCAAGGGAATCCTTACTGATCCAGGGATATCTCCATAGTCGACACATTTTAGTTGTCTATAGTCACTGTCAAGTTGTTCTACACAACAAGGATCTCACATTAACCTTTCTGATGCATTTCAAATGAGGTCAATTGGAATTCATATGATAGAGATATAACTTGTTGAAGAAAAAGGACAAAGTGAAAAAAATTCAAATGTAATGATTAATACTTGTTGACCTTAGTTTCTCATGAAATTCATGTATTTTTCATTATAAATGAAATTATTCAGAGAAAAAGATAAGAAGGCTTTTAGTTCCTATTCTCAAGGAGAGTCTCATGGAGAGTTGATATGTTCATGGATGGTTGAGAAATATGTTCCATCCAATTCCTTGAGATATTCCAGGATCCTAACTAAGGGGATCTTGAGAGATTTTGTCTCCTAAAAATATTGAAGTAGTTTTCAGATGGAGACTTTATTTAAACCCCTTTTTGGAGGTAAAGAGGAAAATAGCTCATTGATTCATGAGATTTCTTTGTAAAGGAGAAGCAGGTTTATGCTTGTTTATGCATATCCCTCTCACGAAGAATCAATAAAGTAGGTTAATGAATTTCATGAACCTGGAGACGTAGCCAGGCGGTCTGGTGAACTCTGTTGTCACATTGTTGTCAAAGTTATATGTGTTTGATGTTGATGTATTCTCACTTGGATAAACAAAGTTTTATTTACAAGAATACATAATCATTTTTACAATTTGATGTTATTATGTGAATGTATTGATTAATAAGGCATTTTTAATCAATCCAATAGCTCTTATTCACATGCAATTTCATCAGTAAAAGATTCTTCATTGAGAATTTGGATGTAATAAAATTTCACCAATTTTTCAAATCACTTACTTAATTTTCCTTTCAATATTACTTGAGAATACCAAGCCATACCCATATGGCTATCATCCATCTCTACATTTCATTTGAACCATTGGTATTTGGGGATTTTCCAAGCACTCCCTTTACAAAACTCTATATTAGCACCTTATCGATCCTTTTCCCTATCTTCACAAGGATATATGCATTAACATCATCAACATTTTTATTATGATGTTATAAAATCATTCTTATCCAAAATGGTCCATGATAATCCTATATCTCACAACCAACAAAAGACTATTCTAAGTCTATATATATTCCAACTATCTTCCTCTTACATTCACATGAATATATAGGATTTCAGGTCTCTCTCTCTCTCTCTCTCTCTCTCTCTCTCTCTCTCTACACACACACACACACACATTCATCCTTGGAAATAATAACTTTACTCAATAAAGATATGATTTCAGAAAATAGCTCATATGCTCATGCCACTTGACCTCTTTCCAATAGCTATTGTTAAGTCCCATTAATAATATAGTGCATCATTAGATATAATTAACAAGGGTAAGAATTTCCAATTCTCATCCCCACCACAGGACTCTACTCATGTTGCCATACACTTTCAGATTTAGTTATCAATACAGGTTACATATTCAAACTCATGTAGAAGTCAATCTAATTTCCAACAAAATAAAAGCATAATTATTTTACTCTTATTATGCCTTAGTATGATTAAATTTTCTATTAGATTTATTAACGTAAGAACCATAGTTTTTTGCTGTAAATAATTTTCGAAGATACATTTTACCTACAATCATTCTTCTCAAGAAACTTATGCAGCTTAATAATCAAACTTTTAATGTTGTTACACATCAAAATTACTCACTTCAATGATGACCTATTGTCGTCGTTACAAGTGTCACAAGTGTCGCATTTTGGCGACAAGTGTCGCAAGTGTCACAGACATCATACAATCATCTTGTCTATGTCGTGTCTCGAATGACATCACAAGGACACTTCAAAAACACCCTCAAAGACTGGTTTAAGAAGGAGAAATCATTTGATGAAGAGTACAAATACTTTGCCATGAAAAATCCCACTTAAAAATGAATTTTGAAGGCCAGCGCTCCCCTACCCACTATCAGAGATTGTCAAGCCTCCCTACCCTTTTTTGCAGGAGCGTTCCAGCACTCTGTACACCCTTCTGGGGGATCACTGGGCCTTTTTAAGGAAATTTTGGGCAGCTCTCCCCTACCCACTATCAGTGAGTGCTAACACTCCCTACCCTTCTTTGGGGGAGCGTTGAAACACTATGTGCCCCATTCTGAGGGAGCTCTGGGTTGTTTGAGGAAATCTTGGGTTGTTGAGGAAAATCAGGGAAAAATCCCCCTCATCTCTGGAGTTGGTTGGATTCGAATTTGAGGTCAAGGTTGGATGTTAGGGAAGATCCACAACTGATGGAGAAGGATCCTCAACCTATCCCAAGAATCTCTAAGGTGGTTGGGTCTCTCCAAGCTTTTATAAGGAGGCCTTCTGATGGTGAAATGGATGGAATTTGAGAGATACCTAAATTATGATCTCATGAGATGTGGTATTAGAGGACATTGAAGGCATAAAACTTATGATCTCATAAGGGAGATAATCAGTAAAGCATATTCATTTTGATTGTGGATTATTTGAGCAAGGGGTTGGACAAGGAGAGTTGGAAGAGGCTGTTATAGCTTCATCAAAGGTATGCAAGTTTTGCTATCTAGTTCTCATTAATACATGTGTTTGGCCTGTTTCTTTCAAGGTTGTGTATGCCTACATGAAATTTTCTATGATAGATAGATCTAGTTTTGGATTAATCATGATAGAATAGGGATTGCAGTACTTGTTGAAGAGCTTGAGGATCAAGGCTCAACTTGGACTGGGCAAGGAAAAACATCAACAAAAAGGTATATTCTTCTTCCTTTTCTCTATTTGATTGAATTATCTAGGTTTAAAAGGATTTCAGTGACCAAAGTTAGCACCTTTCTGTCTTGGTCTTAGGGATTTAGGATCCAAGAGGGAATCCACCTGTTCGCAGGGGGATTTTCCTGTAACAGAAATTGGTGAATCCAACGGGGACCGAAGCTTTCAGTTTTGGTTTCCTTCCTTGGTATTGTTTTTTGCCTTTGATCACCTTTATATCTTATTCATGTTGTGTTTCTGATTCTTAGATGTGTTGTTGGCTCTTGGATTCATCCCATACACACTTAATTTCTGGATTTTCATGAGTTTTTTTTAATTTCTGGGCAAGTTTTTGAGTTCTGAGAGGCCAACGCTCCCCTACCTCTACTATAAGAGCGTTGGCACTCCCTTTCAGGCTCCCACATGGTGTTGCGATTCTCTGGTACCCTTGACACCAGAGCGCTGGTATTTTTCTTCTCAAAAACCTTTTGGGAGTTGATCTCTGAGTTAATTTTTTGTTGATTCATCTACTCAGGGTTATCACCATCTCAGTGTGTCTTTGTTTTGGCCTCCAACATTTTGGTTTCTAAGAATTGATGATGTTTTGTTTGAATTTTTGACATCTTCCTTCCTTACTTTGATTCATTCTTCTTCTTTGAGATTTGGAGTCAATCTAGTGTTTTTTTCATTTATCTGATTGAATGAAAGCTGTTGTAAGGAAATTCAAAGATCCATCCACTGCTCCATTTGATCTTTGAGGTCATTTTTCCCAATAAATTCCTATTTTATTTACTTATATTTTTCCACCTTTCATATCAATTTCACTGTTTGATCATCATCCATTAGCCTTCTCCTACCTTCACTAGCAATTTCACCAATTTGTATGCATTTTGGGTGAGTTTTTCTTCATTTTTTTGACTGTTTTTTTAATTTTGTTGGTGGACCAACTCCCCCCTACAGGCCATATTAGGGTGATAGAACTCCCCTAAAACGCTTTAGGGAGGTCTTCAACACTCTGTACCCTTGAGACATGGAGCACTGATCTCCTTCTTGGAGGAGTTTTTCCCTTTTCTGCTCATATTTTCTCAACTTGTTTTGTGGAAGTATTTACCCAAACTTTGTGATTGGCTTGTGAAGTTATTTAGGTTGATATTTTATTCTTATAAACCCTTATTGTCTTCATTGGATCTTGAAAATTTTTCAAAAATGTGAAATTTCCCTTTCTAGCTGCTTGTTTTGTCGGGACAATTTGAGTGATTTCTCTTTCTCCCTGTCTTTTCTTAGATTCTTCTCTGCATCTTCTTTTATTTCTTGAATGCTTGATTGGTTGTAGAATCCTTGATTGTGTTCTTGTCAGAACAAGTTTCTACTTGTTTTATTTCATACCTCACTGCCTTGAGGGCATGCTTTGTTTGTAGCCTTTTTGCATCGTGTCTTTTGCATCTACATTTGACTCTTTCTCCTTATTGAAAGTAGTAGAATGTCAAAGGATTTATATTTACTTTCTGTATTCATCATAATCAAACAAATAATATACTTTCATTCTTGATTTTGGGTAGTGAAACTAGCTTGCATTCGAAGTAGCGAAATTGCATGGTTTTTGGAATTTTGGGACATTGTGCATCTGGAATGATAAACATTTTCTCCTTCTCATAATATATCTTTCATCGAAGTGAAGTATTTTAATTCTCATTTCTTTTCATTGTTTAGAGTCGTTCAAAACATCATTTAGTCCACTCCATACACCTCTCAGTAAACAACAACCTTAAAATCAAAAGCTACATTAAAATTTATCAGACTTTTTTACATTTCTGTTAGCAAACCTACATTAGCTTAAGGTGTAAGGATTTGGAATAGGTTGAAAGGATAAGTTTCCAAATCTATCAAACAAACTTAGCATCTTGTGATAGGGAGAGAAAATCCAATTTTCGTATCATCTTACTAGGATCCCCCTCTCACATAGGGGTTACACACGAGGTCGCGTTCAGGAGAGTCACAAAGATTATCCCTCTGTGGTTCAACCGTTCGTAGTAGTTAGATCGTATATTGGGGGTTTTAATTGAGGTTCAACTGTGTTCATTTGGTATTGGTTCTTCATGAACTCTGAATCTGTTCGGGGTCCTCTGGAGTTCTGCCAATCCACTTTTCCTTAGTTGTCTTGAAGGATTTCATAATTGTTATCCTGCCCATACGTTCGGACTGGAATGTCGACTGTACCCACCCAAGGGATGACTGTGAGTTGGTGACCTTATTATCCATAATATTCAGGGTCTTACACAAGGTGACGATGAAGGGAAGTCTCACTGTACCTAGAACAGACATTGGTCAAACTCACTCGGGCTCCTTGGAGGGTAAATCCACATTTACTGCATGGAAGCTTGCACCAAGATGCAAGTTCGTTAAGCAGGTCACCAATGTAACTGATCCACCTGGTCTATCCCCACCCCTTCCTATATTGATCTCGCGACGTTGGATTTCATCACCAACTAGTGGTTTCATTGTGGGAAGTTTTGTTTGATTCTTTGCTTCTTAGATTCATAGCGTGTGTTGTTTGTTTTACTTAGTGGACCTTAGTTCGAGTCAGTGTTAATGGCATCAACTCCTGGGAGTACCAATGGGGGAACCACTTGTCCCAGGGAACCTTTCACCTTTCCTTATTTTGGAAACATTGGTCCTCTGTACATTGCCACATTGAGTCTTCCGGGACTCACCATCGGATTATCGGTTTGGTTGTTCCCCACTCGAGTGATCTCCAATCCTCCCAGTGATTTAACTTCACTTAACGCTTCAGATGTAAGTACACCACCCACACATAAACCTCATGTCTAATTTTCTCCTTCTTCACCCATTAAATCTCCTTCCCTTTCTCCTTCTTTGCCTAGTGAAAGATCTAAAGCAAGTAGCCAGGTTGATAAGAAGAAGAAGAAACAGAAACAGAAGAAGAAGAGGAACCAAAAAAATACCAAGCCTCCAACCATATCAAATGTTGGATCCAAGCAACCAGCTACTATTCATTGTACTGGGAGTTTTGATGAGGTTGACAAGACTCCAATGAAGAATATAAAACCCAAATTCCCTTATCGCCTTTGTAAGGGTGACCACTTTCTGAGGGATTTCCCTAGTCTTTCCAATGTCTTAGAAATGCGGTCCTCCATGTCATCGGCCTCTGCTAGACATTTTGGTGACACCCCTTTAACTAGTGATGTTAAGGTTGGTAAGAAAAGACAAATGTCAAGTTTCCTTGTACGTTATGTGAAGGTGATCATTACTCTCACCTTTGTCCTCGTATGGACGAGGCTTCTTCCCTTTTGAAAAAGCTTCAACTTCCAACTAGTTATTGTAAGATTTCCCCCAACCCATCGTTAGTTGATGGAATGGTCAATCTGGTTCCATCCTCGATCAGTCTGGTTGATCAGGTGGTCAATCTAGTTTCCTCCTCGATTGAACCACAAACCCAAGTAGTTGATCCAGTTTCATCATCGATCAGCCCCACTCTTCATCAAAAGAGTGAAACCAAAGTGGTTTCTCTGGTTCCACCATCAGTCGATCCCACTCCATTGAGGAGTGCCAAAGTGGTTGCTCCGGTTACTTCATCGGTTAGTCCCACTCTTCATCCGAAGAGTACCATAGTGGTTTCTTTGGTTACATCATTGGTCAATCCCACTCCTCCTCTAAAGAGTGCCAAAGTGGTCAATCTGATTCCACCATCAGTCGATCCTACTCTCCCTCTAGAGAGTAAACCCGATGTTGCCCATGTTTTTCTCGTTGATACAAAATCTATCGTGCTGGGGGGCATTCCTCCTTCTGCCGCAAAACCCCCTCCAAGTAATGAGGTCATCCTTTTTGATTGGGGTGTGCTAACTGGACCTCGTCTTCCCTCTCACATTCCTTTTAAGATTACAATACAGGTTTGTGGTCAGGACATTCCTCATGCATTGATAGATGAAGGTTCGTCCATTAGCATTTTGTCCTCTATTGCTTGGCAAGATTTGGGTTATCCTCAAATTGTGTCGGTTACCCAGACTCTGTTCTCTTTTAACAGAAGAACTAGTCACCCTTTACGATTCCTTCCTCAGTTTCCTGTAACTTTGGGAGGGAAAACTGTCTTTATTGATGTTATGGTAGTCCAGGACCCCTTGGATTTCGATTTACTCCTTGGGAGAGATTATGTCTATGCCATGAAAGCTATTGTGTCCACTCTTTTTCGTGTGATATATTTCCCACACGATGGAAGAATGGTGACTATTGATCAACTTTAGTTTATTGGGCCTGACATGATCATCAACCCAATGAAATCCATAAATGGTTCTTATATGCAGTCGGTATTACCCCTGCCATAGGTCAATTATGTGGCGTTGTCTCCCATGACTTCAACTTTCGATGACTTAGATCCGGTAGTTGACACGGCGATCTATTCGGTAGGGCTATTGGAGCCTGATATCCTTACCCCTGATGAGACCCTCGACATGTGTTCCTTCCAGATCATTCTTCTTCCATCCATTGAATATCTCTTGGAAGCCATGACCGAGTTTTGTCCCTTGACATGGTGTCCTTCTAGAGTGTTATCCTCTTGGGAGCCATGATCAAGAAGAGTCAATGAGCATAGTTTCTCTTCTCTGTGGAAATATCATTAAAAAATGAAACAAAAGTCACGAGCATAGTTTTCCTCTCTGTGGAAAGCTTGTTAAAAAATGAAACAGAGGCTACGAGCATAGTTTTCCTCTCTGTAGAAAGCTCATTAAAAAATGAAACAGAAATCTGGGGATTGAACCCAGAGCCTTGAGCATATTTCTTTTCATGTGTCAAGCTCTTTTAAAAATGAAACAGTCACCTCTCCTATCAGGTCGAGTCTTTCACTAGATCTCGTAGATGTCGAATCGATTCTTTCGTTAGGTCTTGTATTTGAACCTTCATTTCATCCACCTGAATCATTTTTCTCCATCTAGTACAGAAATTGGTGACAACCTTAAAGTTGGTGAATGAATTGAAGCTTGGGGGGGCATGTCTCCAGCCTTTGATTATCATTCTGGAGTTATGCCACTAGATTTTCAAGCTGGGGGCAGAGTACCAACCATCCATGGGTATCCCAACCTTTGGAAATTACATTGGGAATTTACAAGCATAGTTTAATTTTGTTTCAAGCTTGTGTAAAAATGAAACCAATACCGAGCTTACTCTTTGTTCTTTATCGTGCTCGCAAATACATGAGAATGTAACCGAGTATACTTTTATCACTTTTTTGGACTCGTAAATGTTATATGAAAAAGCAACCCCCTGGAGTCTCCTTTAATCTCTTTTCAGACTCTGTAAACATGAAAATATTGTCGAGTGATCTTGCTTTCTTTCACACTCATTAAAATGTTTGAAAGGGCATATTTCGAGTGGTATTTTATCGCTTTTTCGGCCTTGAGAGGCTAAAATTGTGAAAAAGGAAAACCTTGGAGTCTTCTTTAAGTTCTTTTCAGACTCTCTAAACATGAAAAATAACTGAGTTTACCTTCTCTAGACTCGTTAAAAAATCATACATTGAAGGGCCCATACGGGACCGAACCCTTGCTTCTTCTAGTTCGTTAAAAAAAGGAAGAGGGACTTACCAAAGGTGAGTTATATTGAGCATGTGTTACCCTCCTTGAGCTCGTTAAATCAAAAAGAGGTACTCGTCTATCTAGATGGGGGAAAAAATTGAAGGAAGCAAGCCAAACAATTTTTGAAAACATCACCAGTCACTCTTACAGTCACCCTTGAGCACGACATTTTGTCTTTGCATACATTTTAATCCGTTGAACCTCTGCACTGAACCAATCCTCTGAGTTTCGTTACTCCTTTGGGTCACCCGATGAAAGTCACGGTATCCACTACATCATCATGTTTTGGTCCATGTCATGTTTCTACTGTTGTGCCTCAATGTTCAAGGGAAGTATCTGCCTTGAGATTAAACCATCACAAATATCCTATTTCAATACCCGTGTCAGACCATGTTCATTTGAGCTACCAATTTACATCTTTGTGTCAGTTTCGTGTCATTGATGGGGGATACATCAAGGCCCTTCTATGATGAGTATGTTACTGTCAACTTCAACACATTATCTAGGAACTAGACTTAGAAACCAAATAGTACCTTGGGACCTGTATGCCTCAATGGCAAGCCTCCTTGCTTCCGACAATGTGTTTACATCATTGACCCCTGATCGGATGATTCCACGGATGTTCAAATTCATCTCATCTATTCACATTCGCTGGAATGTACTAAGGTACCTTGGGAATCATTGACATCAATGGTGATTTCCCTTGCACTTGTTAACGGTTTACCTCATTGACTGGTAATCAAGTGGTTTTTTCTATGTTTGACATCAGGCCATCTATTCACATAGTTAGATTCATACTACATCAGGATCAGTAAGAAGACCCTGGGTTGAGTAATCACTCTGATATGTACTTTACCCAGGTTGCGATGGAGTTTCTCTTGAATATCGATACATATACTGTCACATAGATCTACATTGTATTGGTCTGTGGCTATGTCTTGTCATCTCGTAGATCCACTGTGTATTTTTCATGGCTATGATCATTTCATGTCATGGAATAATAGATCCACATTGTATCTTTGGTGGCTATAATCTTTGTTAATAAAATTATGGATCCACAGTGTATCTTATGGCGGCCATACCTTGAAAGTCTTTATCACCCAAGCATAGGTATGCTTGCCTTGGGTTTGAAACATGTCATAATATTTGTTTGATGGTTGTGTGTAGCTTCTGCCAGGTTCTCTGCGTCCATACCCTTGCTCAAAAAAGTCTACAAAGTACTTTAGTCATCAGTTTCCATCTTCTAACTTCGCGCTTTGGGGGCCAAGCTATTACACATCAAAATTACACACTTCAATGATAACCTATTATCATTGTTACAAGTGTCGCAAGTGTCACATTTTGGCCACAAGTGTCGCAAGTGTCACAGACATCATGCAGACATATTGTCTATGTCGTGTCTCGAACGACATAAAGAGGACACTTCAAAGACTGGTTTAAGAAGGAGAAATCATTTGATGAAGAGTACAAATATTTTTCCATGAAAAAACCCACTTAAAAATGAATTTTGAAGTCCAACACTCCCCTACCCACTATCAGGGAGTGCCAACTCTCCCTACCCTTCTTTGGGGGAGCGTTCCAGCACTTTGTGCACGCTTCTGGGGGAGCGCTGGGATTTTTTAAGGAAATTTTGGGCAATGCTCCCCTACCCATTGTCAGGGAGTGCCAGCGGTCCCTACCCTTATTTGGGGGAGCGTTGCAACACTTTGTACCCCATTCTGAGGGAGCGCTGGGCTGTTTGAGGAAATCTTGGGTTGTTGAGGAAAATTAGGGAAAAATCCCTCTCATATCTGGATTTGGTTGGATTCGAATTTGAGGTCAAGATGGATCTTAGGGAAGATCCACAACTGATGGATAAGGATCCTCAACATATCCCAAGAATCTCTAAGGTGGTTGGGTCTCTCCAAGCTTATATAAGGAGGCATTCTCATGGTGAAATGGATGGAGTTTGAGAGATACCTAACTTATGATCTCATGAGAAGTAGTATTAGAGGATATTGAAGGCATCAAACTTATGATCTCATAAGGAAGATAATCAATACAACATATTCATTTTGATTATGGATTATTTGATCAAGGGCCTAGAAAAGGAGAGCTGGAAGAGGTTGTTGCAACTTCATCAAAGGTCTGTAAGTATTGCTATCTAGTTCTCATTAATACATGTGCTTGGCCTATTTCTTTCAAGGTTGTGTATGCCTACAAGAACTTGTCTTTTATAGATAGATCTAGTTTTGGATTAATCATGGTAGAATAGGAAGTTGTTTTTTCTTTGTTTTTATTGGATTGCAGGATGTGTTGAAGAGCTTGGGGATCAAGGCTCAACTTGGACTAGGCAAGGACAAACATCAACAAAAGGTACATTATTCTTCCTTTTCTCTATTTGATTGACTTATCTAGGTTTAGAAGGATGTCAGTGACCAAAGTTAGCACCTTTCTGTCTTGATCTTAGAGATTTAGGGTTCAAGAGGAAATCCACTTGTCTGCAGGTGGATTTTCCTATAATAAATGTAATTAACATTTTCCAGTAGGATCATCCTAGCCTTGGTATACCAGTCATGTGACTTTTCTCTGGCCCATTCAGGCCTAGTGTTTTAACTCTACTCTGATACCACTTTGTAGCACAACCAACCCCCTAAACCTCATTAGGATGGTGGGGTGTCAAAATTTCTCTTTTCATTTCTCCAATTTACTTCTTAAACAATACCTCTAACACCAATTTTGAGCACATAAGCCATTTATGCTCATTGATATCTTTTCAACAACTGTATTATGCTCAAATCCAAGATCTATATTGAAAGATATGACCCTTTAAATATTTTAGGCTCTTTCTGCCAAAACCACCTCATATCCACGTGGATCCTTGCCATCTATAACATTTGATGTAGTATATGTGTTGTGTGATGATGTGGTGGCCACGTAACTCCAATGTGGAATATCTTGGGCCATCACAAATTGACTAGCGGAACCCTACACAAAACCCTTCTCATCTAGGCATCTTATGATTCGAACTTCCCCAAATTGTCACCACTAAAAATCCCCTAGATGTTGGATATACAGATATCTAGGCCTCTCTAAATATCCCTAGATCGTTGAGATGGAACCTCTTCCCATCTAGGAATTCGGACTTCCTAAATGGTTGATGCATAAATTTAACTTATGGAGACTGGATGGTTTAGATATTTGGGGCTCAAACTCCCTCCTGATCTTACCATGGAACCTTGCAACATAACCATGACCCAAATAGGAATCAGGATTTGGTGGATCCTAAAGTCCTTCTTCCTCAAATTATTGATATGATTTTCCAGCTAGCAACTAAGACACATAGACCTAGTGTGGCATGCCCACAACACCTTGCAATTTGACCAGACACCAGGCTGACATGGCACGACACGTGGAGAATGACCTGGCATTTTTGTATGGGTATGATGACGTGACACTGCCCCATGATAAATGACTTCAAAACATTATCTACACTTATTGTGGAGCTCTGCACTGGAACCATGATACAACCAGGCTCTAGGAAACCATGATTTTCCTGAAGGCCTCCATCTCAATCCTCTGGTCTTCTAGTTATCTGATGGTCCAGTTAACTAGGAATCTACTCACCTCTGGTTCCTATCCTTTGATGATGGAAAATCAATATTTGTTACCTAGTGATCCAATCATTGATATTTAAGGCACCAAGCCAAAGTCTCATGCTCGACAGAGGGCCCACACTTGACCTGTGCCAATTCGATGCTGACACTTGTCATCCTCTGTGGAATTTTGGCTGCCACCCTAGCACTCTAAGTCACCATGAAATCACTCACACGTGCTCTAACTTTCTGCTATGCATGTTCATGGGATAGAACCCGCAACACAATGTTGACCCATCTAGGATTCAATATTTCTCAAAATTCCTTTGCCAATAACTTCTTAATTTTTAGATATCTGGATATCTGGAACTTCAACCCCATATCGAACCCATACTCTGTAAATATTGAATGGTTGAGATATTTCATCCCATTATCCAACAACCAAGATTAAATCAAACTGGAAAAAAAGGTTTATTTCCCAACCGTGGGCCTACCCACGACCCACTCTAATCCCAAGCTAACACCTACCAACCTTCATGGTAATATGGTTTCCACCTTGGCACTCTGCACCATTATGATGTCACTCATGTGGGATAACTCTTTCTCTTACACTTTCAAAGGGAAATGGAGCCCTAATAAGAAACTATTATCCATTCAAAATCCAGGGATACGAGATTTTTTCAAAGGCCTATTATTCAAAGTGTCAGATGTCTGGAGTTTCGGATCCAGATCCAGGATTAAGTAGCTCAACTTCAATCAATGGGTAATATCCATCGACCCACAGATCCAATGTCTAATATTTATTTCTGACATAAAAAATGCTTAGATACCATGAGTCAACCCTTGGAACATGCTCCAATTAGGTGATAACACCTTCAATAACCACTCACACAACCATATCAAATACCAACACACCGATGTTTTGAATTGGTAAAACCCCTATGGGGAAACATCCACAGACCCAACCAACATGGCCACTTGAGTAAATTTATTAATGCAAAAGAAAAAATGTTACATAGATCTTCTCACAATTGATCAACAACAAATGACCCTCCAAGATATTTAAATAAATATCATGGACCAATCATGTGTTAAGCCAAAGATCAATGTAGTTGTTAATATCTAGGGGAATATGAGTCGTCATATCACTCTATGTCGGGTACATATCGTGACCATCAGATTAAAAATGCATACTAATGCATACTAAATAAACACACTTTAACCTAACGACACATTAGACCAAGTTTATCTTAACTAACTCCTAAGTGTCTAAATATCCTAACATCCCCCCTTAAGAAGAACTTGGGATAGGATTGAAGGATTTACAAAGGAGATACAATGGGAGAATGAAGGAGGCACTAGAGTCTATCCCCCCTTAATGACAACTTCTTGAACTCCTAACATAGATTAAAATTTTGAAAACTTCTCTTTTGTAAGAGACTTTGTGAAAATGTCTACAAATTGATCCTCTGTAGAGAATAAGAGAAATTCAATAACTCTATCATGGGTGAGATTTCTAATAAAGTACACGTGTATCTCGATGTGTTTTTTGCATTCATTTTGAACTCGATATTTTTTGAGCTTGATGGCACTTTGATTATCGCACCAGAGGGTGGTCTCATTTTGTTGCTGGAATCCAAACTCTGAAAAGCTCTATTGAAGCCATGAGACTTATTGACTTGCATTAACAACTATTAAATACTCTACTTCTATTGAAGAAAGAGAAATAGCCTATTGTTTCTTACAAGCCCAAGTGATAGGTCTAGAACCAAGGCTGAAAACATAACCTATAGTAGACTTTTGATCATCACAATCGCCAACCCAATCTGAATCAATGAAACCAACCAATAAAGGAGTACCCCATAAACTATAATGTATCCCGAAATGAAGTGTACCCAAAACAAATCGAATGATCCAAGTGGACATCATTAGATTCCCACCTATTCCAATGGCTCAAAATACAATTTCCTTCTTTACAGGTTTTTTATGGTTTTTTGGGGTCCTCAAATTCTGAGGGAATTTTGAGGCCCTAAACAATGTTGTTTTTGGTGCAACAATTCCTATCAAGTATGTGAAGGAAGATGCTAGGAAGAACATAATGTGTACTCCTCAGCTATACCTTTTCGACGGGGTATCAAGCGCCCCAAACAGATATTGTATGCAAAAGTTATGCCCTCGGGAAGTTGACGTATCAACTACCCCCATCGAGGCCCACAGGCCTTTTGACGTTTCAATTCCCTGGGTTAAGGTTTTGGATGTTTATGGTTTTATCATTTATGCTTTATTAGTGCAACACCCCCCTACCCTTGACAGGTTATGCATGACCTCTCAGTCTTAGGATCATTCTAAATATTCCCCTGAGTCGGATTGACTCCTTGATTTCCCCACAAGAAATATCACACACACACACACAAGGGTGTATCCATAGGTCCTTAGGAGTTATGCCTATGTGAACAAACACAAGGCGCTAAATCTTATCCACGTGACCAATAAATATGACCATGACCTTTACCGAAAAGGAATTTTGGACTTCGTGACCTCGCGAATCTTGATGTAAGTTCCCTTGACTCTTCAATCTCCGAAACTCGAAAGGGATAACGGATCTCTGTCTCCTTCGTTGACTTTTTCTTTGATGTGACCTCCAGCTAAAACCTGGGGCCCAGTCTTTTGACACTTTGGGATTTCGCATATCGGTGAACTGCTACATAACAACTCCCTCTGTCGATTACCGAAATCGTGATATAACCTCGCCGCGGATCAATGGTTCTAATCTTCTGCGATCTAATGGTCTAGGTCCCTTCAGGGCTTCGCAAATCGGGAATTGAAACTCTCTACTCCGAGTCACAGCTTCCTCCACATCCTGAATTTTGAAATAGAGAAATTCGTGTGCGAGATCAACGTCTCATGTTGATTCCCATCCAATGGCCACTACTCCTCCTGAGCTTCTGAACACTAAAATATGCTCATCCTTAACCTCCTCACAGATCTATGAGATCCAACAATCCATGGAAATTCAACACTTCCCCACGAAGAAATTCCACCGTTCGTTCACTCTTCTCAAGAGCCTCTGGCCAAAATGACTTGGCGTCCTTCCTCCTGAACTTGACTTCTGCGAGACGATTTCGATCTCCGCCTCCCTTTGAACACTTCAAAGGTGCTATCCCTCCTGAGCTCTCACTTTCAAACTCAAGCTTCCAAAAGGATCCCTGCTCGCACTCCTTGCGGCAGACTTTCAAACAACCTCTAGTTATTTGAGTCTTTGACCCTGTGCACTCTTTGCAACAGTAGTCCTTCAACTTTCCCCTTAGTTGATAGGTTCTAAGGCTTCAACCAGCCTGCACACGCCTTGCATGGCTTTGTGCTTCACATGCACTTATGCTGGTATGAGAGCAACGATATCTCTCTTAAGATTTCTGAGATAAAACTCAGACCCTCGTCAACGCACACCTTGCGAACGTTCACTGCACTCCTTGCAGGAATTCTTAGGGAGAGAAACAATTGAAACTCATTTCGTCTTCTCTCTCAAACTTCATACATTCAACATGAAATCATATACACAACACATCATTGAGATAAATGCATAACAGAGAAACAAAACAACTATAAACATACCACTCAACTAATGTAAACAGTAAGCATCATAACACCATGAAAATTGAGTCAAAGTTTCATATATGAACTCAAGTGCTCCTATACATGGATTCTTCTCTACAACTCTCTGCTATAGCTCTACAGCTTATCAAATCTGAATGATGATAATGATGTCATGATACAAGGGTGAGGGTGTCTATCATCCATTTTCCCTCCTACACTTCTAAACTGTCTAATCTAACATTCATATCTACCTACTTTACATTAACAGACTTAAATGCCTATTACATTCGATAGATGAGAGCAATTTCTCTAGATCTATTCATATCTCCAAGACTTAAATGTAAGTAAGCTTCTCCTGGCTATTACATTAATGCTTCAGATTTCAAAATTCAAAACGTTTGCATAAAAACGTGTCCTTTTTGCATCTACGCGTCCATCTATTCCTTCGGATAGGCTCATGCTTTGGCTTTCTACGATGCTCCTGCATCATACTCCCTCGCTTGAAAACTTTCATGAACTCCTGTTCATGAGCTCTTGCACGGTCTGTCCATGTCTATGAATTACTACTTCATCCTCCTAACTGGCATCTTCAACTAGATGTCCCTTCCACTTGACCAAGTATTCAAAATACTCCTTTCTCCTAGTCTTTATGCTAATCCTCTTGTCAATTATGCTTTCTATCTGTGGATTTTCAGCTACAGGCATTTGTTTTGTCCATTGAACTTCTTCTTGCTCATCCTCTGCTCCTGCTTCTTTAGCTCCAGAAGGGTACAAATCCACGACATTGAATATTGGTGAGATTTCGACCCCATCGGGTAATTTAATCTCATATGTGTTTGCCCCAAATTTCCTTATGACCTTGCATGGTCCAATCTTTTTCATCTTCAGCTTGTTATACGTTCCCCTTGGGAACCTCTCCTTCCTCAAATGTGCAAGAATCAAATCACCAACTTCAAATTGAAGTTCTCACCTGTGTTGATCTGCTCTACACTTGTATTCTTGACTTGAATTCTGCAATCGCTCTTTGATTCGGCTGTGAAGCTCCTTCATTCCTTCCACAAAGTCCTCTACACTAGCACTCCTGAATTTAGCTTGTTCTGCATCTTTTAATTCAGAAACTCCCCTTGGCTGCATTCCATATACAATTTGGAATGGACTCTACCCTGTGATTCTATTGAGTGAATCATTGTAAATGAATTCTACCTATGGAAGAATGTGATCCCATTGACTGTGGTGTTTAGTCACTAAGCTCCTTAGCAAATCTCCCAAGCTCCTCTTTACGACCTCTGTCTGTCCATCCGTCTGAGGATGATACGCTGAGCTAAAAGGCAAGTTTGTCCCCAGCTTCTTCCATAAGGTCCTCTAGAAATGTCCCACGAACTTGGTATCTCGATCAGAAATGATACTCTTTGGCAAGCCGTGAAGTCTAACGACTTCCTTGAAAAACAAGTTCGCAATATGAGTTGCGTCGCTGGTTTTATGGCATGGTATGAAATGTGCCATCTTTGAAAATCTGTCGACTACCACAAAGATCGAATCACATCCTCTTTGTGTCCTTGGTAGTCCCAATATGAAATCCATGCTCACTGCATCCCACGGCCTTTCAGGTATGGGTAATGGTTGATATAATCCTACATTATGCCTTTTTCCTTTCGTGTGCTGGAAAATTCTGCACCTATCCATGAATTTCTTAACATCTGTTCTCATCCCTGGCCAATAATATGAGCTATTCAACTTTAAAAACGTCTTGTCGTGACCAAAGTGTCCTACCAATCCTCCGTTATGATTTTCCTTCAGCAGGTTCTCCCTCATGGAGCATTTTAGAATACATAGTTGATTGCCCCTGAATAATAATCCATCTTGGATCATATACTCGATCCATTGGCTTATGTCCCTGAGAATTGGATTCTCAGATGCCTCATATTCTTCCTTAAAACCCGGGTCATCCTTGTATATTTATTTGAGGTTATCAAAACCCAAAGTCTTGACTCTGAATTCCTACATAAGCAAACATTTCCTGCTCAAAGCATCAACAACTTTGTTAGCAGTTCTAGAAATATGCTTAGTAAAAAAATTAAAATTATGCATGAATTCAACCCATTTAGCATGCTTTTGGTTTAACTTCTCCTATAGAGTCACAAATTGCAAAGAGTGATTATTGTTCTACAAAACAAACTCCTTGGGAACCAAATAATGTCTCCATTTCTTCAGCGCTTGTATGACTGCATAGAATTCCTTGTCATATGTGGAGTACTTAATCTTTGCTTCATTGCATTTTTCATTGAAATATGCGACCGACCTATCATCTTGGCTTAAGACTGCTCCAATTGGAAATCCACTCGCATCACACCTGACCTGGAATGTCTTGCCGAAATCTGGAAAAACCAAAATTGGTTGTTCAATGATCTTTTTCTTCAGTAGGTTGAAATTCTTCTCTGCTTCCTCCGTCCAGTGAAAAGATTTATTTCTTTTCTTCACCACATCCATCATTGGTGCACTAATTCCACTAAAATTTTGGATAAATTTCCTGTAGAAGCTATACAAACCATGGAAGCTTCATACTTCAAACACACTCTTCGGCGATGGCCAATACTTAATCACCTTTATCCTTTCTAGATCCATTTTCAGAGATAACAAAACCCAAATAAACGAGTTATGTTCTCATGAATGACGATTTCTTCACATTGATCAACAATTTCTCTTGTTGTAATGATGCAACCTTCCCCACTCCTCGGAGGAATGATCGCTCTCACTAGGACCTTCTCTAAGTTTGGCCCGAAGAGCTGTATCACTCTTCAAATCCCGTATCGGGACTTTTTTG
>JZKD02S1686862.1:83670-93868 GCA_000966675.3 Picea glauca
TTGTGCAAGAGGGCAGTTTTGGGAAAAAGAGCCCCACACTCATTCACCCCCCCTCTAAGTGTGGTAGGTGTGTCCAACATTGCAAACCAGTCTTCTAGCCTTTCAGAGACACAGATAGGGAAATCAGGTTTCGCGTTATCACGAAACCTGTGAGCACGTTCCTCGTGCTATCCAAAACCCCGAAACCTGATGGGTCAAAGAGTCAACACTTCCGTTCCTGTCGGGGTTTTCCCTCTCGGGAAATCGACGCATGAAATGTCGTGGTTCGCTTGCACCACAAATCTCCGAACCCCAAACTCCGATGGCACGTGCGCTATCTCCTCGCCACGTCACCTCCTCTCTCCGCTCTATCGGGAATCGCAGTATCGCGATTTCACCAGTCGCAATTCCCTTGTACCATAAAACCCCGAATGCCGAATCCCGACTTTCCGGGATCTCGTGCCACCTGTCCCCTTAGAAATCAACGCTTCCGACTAGATCGGGAAATCGCTAATCGCGATTTCAACCACTATGAAACTCTTGCCTCTAGGAAACCCGATATGCCGAATCCCGATGGCTTTTGTTTCTTCCTACTCCTAAGGGTTAAATCCCTCGCCACTTCTCCCAGATCTGACGATCGGCGGGATTTCGCTAATCTTCTCGGCGGATCCTAGGCGTCCGATCCTCCTCCTTGATGTTTTCTCAAAATGACTAAGTACTCCTACCGAGACTTATTCTCCTAGCCTGTGCTTGCATCTTCTACTCGAACCCTTCCTTGGAACGAACTTTCCACGTTGCCAGATAATGAGATCACAAAGGCTCTGTCTCTCTTGAGCTTATCCTCGCTTCACAAATCTGTGTGAGGACTTGTTGCACGCACTCCTTGCAGCAAAGCTCCGAATATGACTACGTATTGGAACTCTTCGATTCTGCGCACTCCTGCAGCAGAAACCTTCCACACCCTTAGCTCAGAATCTCAACCCTGAGTCTTCGCCCAGCCTGCGCACGCCTTGCACGGCTCCGGTGTCAAATCTGCACTTCTGAGATGAATAGAAACCAAAGCTATCTCTAAGTAAACCCTTCAGTCACGCACTCCTTGCGGACAAATTCAACTACACTCCTTGCAGGAATTCTCTGGCTCACTTAGAGAAACAATTGAACTTATTCACTCACTCTCTCAGATTTCAAATCAACCATGAAATTACATACACAGCATATAAAAGCAGGTGCATAACAGGAAGCAAATAACCATGAGAAAATCATCAACAGTACACAGAGAATAACACAACCATGAAATTGAATCAAAGCTTTTCTATTAATTCAATATCTGTACATGGTGGTTCTACCTACAATTTCTCTGCTCTGCTCCTCTCTTCTTGCTCCTGTTTCTCAATGCTTGTTTCTGAATCCCCTTACAATGTACAAAGGAGGGTGTCTATATTCCATTTTCCCTCTCGAATTCTAGAGCTATCAAATCTACAATAAATTTCTTATCTAACAACATTAAAACTATTAATTTCCTTCCTATCTACTTCAGACAAGAGCGTAAGGCTCGAGGTCTAATATAATACAACAGGCACTCCCTCATAAATGTTTCCTTGAAGGATATGGAGCTTCATCTTTAATGCAAATTCAAAAAGTTATCAAGTTTATATGTCATGTGTTTAAAAACACATGCGCTAGCTCCACGCTTGCTGAGTTGGCGATGCTCCTGCATCATACTCCTCGGCTTGAAAACTTTCATGGGCTCCTGTCCATGAGCTTCTGCACGGTCTGTCCAAGCTTCTGAATATCTACCTCCGTCTCCCAGCTGGCATCCTCCACTGGATGGTTCTTCCACTTTACCAGGTACTCAACATACTGCTTTCGCCTGGTCTTCTTTCCTACCCGCTTGTCCAGTATGTATTCCATCTGCGGTTTCTCTGCAACTGGCAATTGCTTCTACCACTGGATTTCTGGTTTCTCAGTCCTAGCTTCTACTTCTCCAGCCCTGTATGGGTATAAATCCGAAACATTAAAAACCGGAGATATCCCAATGCCATCCGACAACTCAATCTCGTAAGCGTTCTCCCCGAATTTCTTCAGGACTCTACATGGTCCGATTTTCTTCATTTTCAGCTTGTTATATGCTCCCCTTGGGAACCTTTCTTTCCTCAGATGTGCTAGAACCAAATCACCCAATTCAAACTGAAGTTGTCTCTTCCGCTGATCAGCTCTGCGCTTATACTCCTGATTTGACTTCTGCAGTCGTTGCTTCACTTTCGTGTGAAGTTCCTCCATCGCCTCAGCGAATTCTTCTGCGCTAGTGCTGCTAGTCGTAGTCTGTTCTGACTCCCTGAGTTCAGAAACTCCTCTCGGTTGTGTCCCATACACAATCTGAAATGGGCTCTTGCCTGTACTCCGATTCACCGAATCATTGTACGCAAACTCTGCCAGTGGCAATATGTTGTCCCAGCTACTATGGTGCTCTATCACCAAGCTCCTCAGTAAGTCTCCAAGACTTCTGTTGACCACCTCGGTCTGTCCGTCTGTCTGCGGATGATAAGCTGAACTAAAAGCCAAGTTAGTCCCTAGCTTCTTCCATAGTGTCCTCCAAAAATGACCTATGAATTTTGTATCCTTGTCCGAGACTATGCTTCTCGGCAATCCATGAAGTCTGACGATTTCTTTGAAAAACAAATTTGCGATGTGGGTCGCATCGCTGGTCTTCTGACACAGAATAAAATGTGCCATCTTCGAAAACCTGTCCACCACCACAAAGATGGAATCAACCCCTCTCTGCGTCCTTGGCAATCCCAGTACAAAATCCATGCTGATCGCCTCCCATGGCCTCTCAGGTATGGGCAATGGCTGATAAAAACCTGCATTCT
Source organism: Picea glauca (assembly GCA_000966675.3). Taxonomy (NCBI): domain Eukaryota; kingdom Viridiplantae; phylum Streptophyta; class Pinopsida; order Pinales; family Pinaceae; genus Picea; species Picea glauca. The sequence goes on from JZKD02S1686862.1 coordinate 86,520, forward strand.
GCTTTCGGCCCTTCAAATGTTGACAAATTTGACACCTGTCAACAAACCTCTTGACATCTGCTCGCATGCCTGGCCAAAAATATGATTCTCTCAGCTTCGTGAATGTTTTGTCATGGCCAAAATGTCCTGATAATCCGCCACTATGCTTTTCCTTCACCAAATTCTTCCTCATGGAGAAAATTGGAATACACAGTTGATTGCCTCTTAACAGCAATCCATCCTGGATCATGTAGTCTATCCACGATCTTCGGTCTCTGAGAACTGGATTCTCAACTGCTTCATATGCTTCTCTGAAATCTGCATCTCCAGCATACATATCCTTCATATTTTCAAAACCCAATGTCTTGACTCTGAACTCTTGCAACAGCAAACATTTCCTGCTCAAAGCATCAGCCACTTTGTTAGCAGTTCCTGAAATGCGTTTAATCACAAATGTGAAATTCTACATGTACTCTACCCATTTTGCATGCTTCTGATTCAACTTCTCCTGTTGACTCACAAACTGCAATGCATTATTATCACTGTATAATACAAATTCCTTGGGTATCAAGTAATGCCTCCACTTCTTTAATGCCTATATGATAGCATACAATTCTTTATCATACGTGGAGTATTTCAGCTTTGCGTCATCCAGCTTCTTGCTGTAATATGCAACTGGTCTGTCATCTTGACTCAAGACCGCTCCTATAGCATATCCTCTTGCATCACATTTCACCTGAAATGTCTTCTGAAAATCAGGCAACACCAGAATTGGTTGCTCTATGATCTTCTGCTTCAACAGATTGAAGCTCCTCTCAGCCTCCGCTGTCCAATGGAAAACCTTATGCCGTTTCTTCACTGTGTCCATCATCACTACGCTAATTCCACTAAAATTTCTGATGAACTTTCGGTAGAAACTAGCTAAACCATGGAAACTCCTCACCTCGAAAACATTTCTCGGTGATGGCCAGTTCTTTATCACTTCCACCTTCTCAGGATCCATTTTCAACTCATTCGCCGAGATCACAAAACCCAAATAAATGAGCTCTGTCTTCATGAAGGAACACTTCTTCATATTGACCAACAGCTTCTCCTGCTGTAATCTTCTCATCACAATGGCCAAATGTTCCAAATGTTCAGCCCTCGTCTTACTGTAGATCAATATATCATCCAGATATACGACTACAAACTTCTCGATGAATTCCCGCAGGACTTCATTCATCAGTCTCATGAATGTGCTCGACGCGTTTGTTAAGCCAAATGGCATGACCAACCATTCGTACCAACCTTCGTTTGTTTTGAATGTCGTCTTCCATTCATCACCTTCTCTCATGCGAATCTGATGATATCCGCTCTTCAGATCAATCTTCGAAAAATAATTTGCCCCACTTAGGAAATCCATCAGATCATCCATCCTCGGCAGTGGAAATCTGTACCTGATGGTGATTTTGTTGATCGCTTTGGAGTCTATACACATTCTCCAGCCTCCATCCTTCTTTGGACTTAGTACTGTTGGAACAACACACGGACTCAGACTCTCTCTGACCAGTCCTTTGTCCAGCAGATCCTGTACCTGCCTTTTGACCTCCTCATTTTCCTGCAGCGTCAACCTGTATGCAGCTTTATTCAGCAAACTTGATCCAGGTATGAGGTCTATGTGGTGGCTCACACTCCTCATCGGTGGTAACGAACGAGGTAGTTCGTCCACAATGATGTCAGCAAACTCTCCCAGCAGTTCCTGAATCTCATCTGGCAAGTCATCCACTCTTGTGCTAGTCAGGACAATTCTCGGTTTCCTGACCACAAAGAATTGTGGATCTTCCTTCTTCTCCATCTCTGTGAGAAGTTCCTTCCCACTCATGAGAAGTATTGTGCGGTTTACTTCCGGCTTCACTTCCTTATCCTTTATCGGAAGTAATATGTGCGTCATCCCATCCTTCTCCAGGGTATATGTGTTCATCCTCCCATCATGAACCACCTTTCTATCATACTGCCATGGTCTCCCCAGCAATACATGACAGACATCCATGGGAATGACATCACATAGGACCTTATCCTTATATTCACCCATTTTGAATTCAACTAAACACTGTTTAGTGACACTCACTTGGTGTCCCTTCTGCAGCCAAGATACTTTATATGGACTTGGGTGATGTGTTGTCTCCAGCTCCAGCTTTTCTACCATCTCGGTCGAAACGAGATTGTCAGTGCTTCTGCTGTCCACAATGACCTTGCATTTCCAGCCCTTGGTCTTGCACGTGGTCTTGAACAGTCTGGTCCTCTGAGCTGTTTCCTCCACCTCCTTCTCGGGTGTTAAGAGAACTTTGTGTACCGTCAGTGACTTCCCACTTTCGGTGTCTTCATCCTCAACATCACGCCTCTGTGCCTCAGTGATGTGAGCTTCTCCTGTGTCTTCTTCTTCTCTGGACACTCGAATGACCTGTGCCCATTCTTTCCACATGTAAAACATGTGATCACTCCACCTCTTCCCCTACCTCGACCTCTAGTACGAGGAAGAGTATTTGCATCAGCATAACCTCCCTGCTGATCATTTTGTTGTCTTCTCTGTTCAACCTGTGGCTGTCCTCGCTGTGAGGTTCCACCTCTTTCAATCTTACCCTGAGGTTTCTTCCATTCCTCTTTGGGCTTCTGGTATTTGTCCTAGGCAATTGTTTTGCCTCTAGGCTGACTTCTGCCTCGCCCTCGCTGACCTTGCTTGCGGCTCAGCTTCTCCTCGGCTTTCAGAGCCAATTGGTAATCATCTTCCACCGTCCTGATGGTTAGCATACTTAACTCATCCTGAATGTCGTATCTCAGACCATTCAGATATATCGCCACTTTTTCATCATCGCTCTCCCAATGACCTGCCCTGATATTGAGCCTGTAAAATTCTTCGGTGTACTCCTTTACCGTCATCAACTTCTGTCTCAGGTTTTGCATTCGCCTGAACAACGTGATCTGATAATCTCTGGGGATGAATTTTGCTTTCATCTTCGCGATCATCCTATCCCAGCTTTTGATTTTCTGTTTACCTTTACAGCGTCTGTCAGCCTGTAGCTCGTCCCACCATAAGGCTGCATGTCCCTTCAACCGGGTGACAGCATGTCTGACCTTCTTGTCCTCTTCGATCTCCTCATAATCGAAGTAGGTGTCAAGAGCTCGGATCCAATCCAGCAACTCTTCTGCATCCAGGCTTCCCTCGTAGACTGGAATATCCATTTTTACCTTCGCACCCATCCTGGCGATGGCTTTGATCAATCGCTCGGTTGATGCGTCCTCTGCTGCGACTTCTTCTGAATGTCCAACTTCTTCTTCAACCTCGGAATCATTAAGATCCCCTGCGCCAACTCTGCATCTTTGGGCTGTCTCCATCTCCTCGAGTCTTGCTCGGAGATCTCTCAATTGGCGCTCCATTTCTGGATTTCTTGCCGGCCTTCCTCTCCTTCGCGCATCCCTGTCCTCCTGATCAGGTGACTTCCTTTCTCTTCTGGGTGGCATGGTGTAATCCCCTTCTCTCTGCTACCAGAACAAAGAGAACTCTTAACTGGGGCTCTGATACCAAATGATGCAACCTTCCCCACTCCTCGGAGGAACGATCGCTCTCACCAGGACCTTCTCTAACTTTGGCCCGAAGAGATGTATCACTCTTCAAATCCCGTATCGGGACTTTTCTGCATCCACAGGATTCTCTATTGATCTCCCGGCAGTCTTCTCGGGAAATCGGGTTTCGCGTTATCACGAAACCTGTGAGCACGTTCCTCGTGCTATCCAAAACCCCGAAACCCGATGGGTCAAAGAGTCAACGCTTTCGTTCCTGTTGGGGTTTTCCCTCTTGGGAAATCGGTGCATGAAATGTCTTGGTTCGCTTGCACCACAAATCTCCAAACCCCGAACTCCGATGGCACGTGCGCTATCTCCTCGCCACGTCACCTCCTCTCTCTGCTCTATCGGGAATCGCGAGATCGCGATTTCACCAGTCGCAATTCCCTTGTACCATAAAACCCCGAATGTCGAATCCCGACTTTTCGGGATCTCGTGCCACCTATCCCCTTAGCAATCAACGCTTCCGATTAGATCGGGAAATCGCTAATCGCGATTTCAACCACTATGAAACTCTTGCCTCCAGGAAACCCGATATGCCGAATCCCGATGGCTTTTGGTTCTTCCTACTCCTAAGGGTTAAATCCCTTGCCACTTCTCCCAGATCTGACGATCGGCGGGATTTCGCTAATCTTCTCGGCGGATCCTAGGCGTCCGATCCTCCTCCTTGATGTTTTCTCAAAAGGACTAAGTACTCCTACCGAGACTTGTTCTCCTAGCCTGTGCTTGCAGCTTCTGCTCGAACCCTTCCTTGGAACGAACTTTCCACGTTCCCAGATAATGAGATCACAAAGGCTTTGTCTCTCTTGAGCTTATCCTCGCTTCACAAATCTGTGTGAGGACTTGTTGCACGCACTCTTTGCGGCAAAGCTCCGAATACGACTACGTATTGGAACTTTTCGATTATGTGCACTCTTGCAGCAGAAACCTTCCACACCCTTAGCTCAGAATCTCAACCCTGAGTCTTCGCCCAGCCTGGGCACGCCTTGCATGGCTCCGGTGTCAAATCTGCACTTCTGAGATGAATAGAAACCAAAGCTATCTCTAAGTAAATCCTGCAGTCACGCACTCCTTGCCGACAAATTCAACTGCACTCCTTGCAGGAATTCTCTGGCTCACTTAGAGAAACAATTGAACTTATTCACTCACTCTCTCAGATTTCAAATCAACCATGAAATCACATACACAGCATATGAAAGTAGGTGCATAACAGGAAGCAAATAACCATGAGAAAATCATCAACAATACACAGAGAATAACACAACCATGAAATTGAATCAAAGCTTTTCTATTAATTCAATATCTGTACATAGTGGTTCTGCCTACAATTTCTCTGCTCTGCTCCTCTCTTCTTGCTCCCGTTTCTCAATGCTTGATTCTGAATCCCCTTACAATGTACAAATGAGGGTGTCTATATTCCGTTTTCCCTCTCAAATTCTAGAGCTATCAAATCTACAATAAATTTCCTATCTAACAGCATTAAAACTATTAATTGCCTTCCTATCTACTTCAGACAAGAGAGTAAGGCTCAAGGTCTGATATAATACAACAGGCGCTCCCTCATAAATGTTTCCTTGAAGGATATGGCGCTTCATCTTTAATGCAAATTCAAAAAGTTATCAAGTTTATATGTCATGTGTTTAAAAACACATGCGCTGGCTCCACGCTTGCTGAGTTGGTGATGCTCCTGCATCATGTAATCTTCTCATTACTGCAGCTAAATGTTTTAAGTGCTCTGCTTCAGTTTTGCTGAAAATTAATATATCATCAAGATATACAATGACGAATTTCCCAGTGAAATCCTTCAGGACTTCGTTCATCAATATCATGAAAGTACTGGACACATTTGTTAAGCCAAATGGCATGACAAGCCATTCATACAGCCCTTCATTCGTCTTGAATGTTGTCTTCCATTCATCACCTTCTCTCATTCTAATTTGGTGATATCTGCTTTTCAAATCAATCTTTGAAAAAAATCTTGCTCCACTCAAGCAATCCATCAAGTCGTCCATCCTTGGCAATGGAAACCTGTATCTGATGGTAATCTTATTGATTTCCTTTGAGCCTGTACACATTCTCCAGCCTCCATCTTTCTTTGGGCTGAGCACTGTCGGAACAACGGATGGACTCAAGCTTTCTTGAATCAATCCTTTGTCCATTAAGTCCTGGACCTGTCTCTTAACTTCTTCATTTTCCCGCGGCATCAACCGATATGCTGCTTTGTTCGAAAAAATGGCTCCAGGTATAAGATCGATATGATGAATTATACTCCTGATAGGTGGCAACGAACAAGGTAGTTTGTCCACTACTATATCAACAAACTCTCCCAGCAACTCCTGGATTTCTTCTGGTAAATCATCTATTCTCATACTAGTCAAAAAAAAATTGGGCTTCCTGACCACAATGAATTGTGTTTCTTCCTTCTTTTTAATCTCATCAAGAAGTTCTTTCCCTCTCATGAGAAGTACAATGTTGCTCATCTCTATTTTCACCTCTTTATCCTTAATCGGTAGCAACATGTGCATCCTACTATTTTTCTCCAGGGTGTACATGTTCTTTCTCCCATCATGAACCATGTTTCTGTCATATTGCTATGGTCTACCTAGCAATAGATGACAAACATCTATGGGAATGACATCACATAATATTTCATCTTTATATCCCCCTATTTTAAATTCAACTAAACATTGTTTAGTGACATTTACCTCATGTCCTTTTTGCATCCACTAAACTCTGTATGAGCTTGGATGTGCAACAGTCTCCAGCTCTAGTTTTTCTACCATCTTTGTAGATACGAGATTATCTGTGCTACCACTGTCCACTATGACCTTGCATACCCTGTCCTTAGTTTTGCAAGCAGTCCAAAACAGATTGTTTCTTTGGGCTGAGTTCTCTGGCTCCTTCTCTAGCTTCAAGAGAAATTTCTGCATCATCAAATATCTTCCGCCCTCAGCGTCTTCTGCCTCACCATTCCGTCTTTAAGCTTCGGAAATGTGAGTTTCACCACCATCTTTCTTCCTATCTGGACACTCATAGGATTTATGTTTGATTTTTCCACAGACAAAGCATTTCACTTCACCTCCTCTGCCTGTTCCTCTTCCTCTGGCTTGAGGAAAAGTGTTTCTATCAACATACTACCTTCCCTGTGAGCTTCCTCCTCTCTCAGGTTGAGTTTGAGGTTTTTGAGTTCTGTCCTGGGCAATTGTCTTGCCTCTGCTTTGACTTCTACCTATGTATATCAATGACATTGTGAAGAATTTATTTTCTATATAATGTCAAGATGACACATTGCAATATTTTAAGAGAGAATTCTAAAATGATGGAAAAAAAAAAACATGTGTCTTTTGTTCTCAATGGGACATTCTTAAGTGTAGAAGCATTCTTGCTTTCTTCTTTCATCTTTCTCTTTTAGATTTCAAATTTTTTCCACATTCAAGTCTTTATATTTCATGGGAGAAATTGACAAAACTCCTTATTTACTAATCCTTCTCTCATGTAGTGTATTACACAAAATATAATCCTACATTACTTAATGGTTTAAAAAAAAATAGGTTGTTGAGACATTTAATAGTGGCTTTTAAAAAAATAGTTTGTTGAGACATTTAAGAGTGACTTTTGAAAAAATAGTTTTTGGAGACATTTAAGAGTAGATTGCTCATGTGATTTATTGTATTATGGAAAAAAAAATTATGTAATATTATCTATTAAATGAAAAATAATATTACTAATTGAAATGATAAATTTATTTTAAATTTTAAATCAAATTCACA
>JZKD02S1686862.1:108144-123712 GCA_000966675.3 Picea glauca
TACATTGCTTAAATTTAGTTTTTAAATGCATAACCTGATTGATTTAGTACTTTTAAATATTAAAAAAAAATCAAACTCAATAAAAAAAACATAAAATCTCAATCAATAAAATCTACAATTTTCTAAATTTCTTCGAAATTTTAAACAACACCTTAAAAAAAATAAAACATTAAACACAAAAATTACATAGAACAATATGTAAAGTCCAACGTCACGAAAATGACATAGATCAATCATGCAAAGTCCAGCGTTACGATGTAGGTATAAGATATTAAAAGCTTAACGCTAGGTCACGATGCGGGTCTAAGCTATTCAATTGGGAGACGAGTTCTTCATAAATTTTAGTTAACATTTCTCAGAGTTTGGGGAGGACCGTTGTAAATTAATTATTGCGCAATTGGGGAGACGAGTAAGACGAGCAAAACACATCAGCGCCGTTGTAGAGCAATTTAATGATGGAGCGTATACAGTGGGAAGTAAAGTTACTTTACATCCAGCGGTGACAGCGTGCAAAGCATGTAATGTGCACCCGGAGCAGTGTAATTAAGACTTCTGCAGGTTCTGACTTACTATACTTTGACGTTGATACCTCCTTAATTGTGAACCCACACAATTGTGGAGGATTATTAAATATCATGTGTTTATTTTTTAAATAAAAACATGCTTTCATTTTTATTATGGTTCACATTAATATATAGAATTAATTTTTAAAAGATTATATAATCATGTAATTTTTCAAAGATTATATAATCATGTAATTTTTTAAGAATAGTTGCATTTAGGTTGTGATTTAGTGTCAAACTTAATCTCCTTGATGCCTCTTTGCATCGTTCAAATTTGATCCCAACGTTTCTTAATTCTACTGCATGAGGGATGCTTTTGATGTCATCCCGTGCTTTGTTTTTATCTTGGAGCATTCCAGTGCACATACTACAACATTTAATGAAGATGCTACACTCATCTTGATCTACACACTCACCCCGATTGAAAGGTGGAGATACAATGGCCGTGTCACCTTGATCTACACGCTTACCCTCATTGAAAGGTGGAGATACAATGGCGGTGTGCAAGAAACTCAAAAGATGATGAAGATGGTGAACTTGTTGTTTACCTGGTTTGGCTTTGGATATAAACATTTCTCTATATTAAAATTTGTATAGTCTAAAAGTTTTATATTAAAATTTGTATCGTCTAAAATGGATGGTAAACATTATCCACCATGCACTAAACCAATGATTGACTATGCAAGTGGATAGTGGATGGTAAACATTATCCACAATGCACTAAACCAATGATTGACTATGCAAGTGGATAGTACCCGATATCAACTCATGAATGAGTCGTGAATATCCATGGATGACATGAAACGGGGCGTCCGATACGATCCTTTGCCGGAGAAGTATGTTGTCTGCTACACACATTTACGTGCACGCGCTGTCAAACTCGCATCCATGTGCACGGTTTGGAGCGCCTGTAATTTATTTAAGATGGCAGGAAGGACGTACTCAACATGCAACTAGTTTTAATGCAAATTGTCGTTTCCTGCGTCAATTTGAATTTTGATGTCCCGCCTCCTTATCAAAAACTTTTTCTCAATCATTGAGGGAGTTGCGCTTATAGTCGTTTCTCTTTCGAGCTTTCTCCTGCCAGCGAAGAGGAACCATGGCGCTGAACACAAACACTTCGTAGAGACCAAACCCGGGCCATTGCCCAAACATCTATATGATGGAGCCATTGCCTGCTTCTGGGCTGCCTTTGTAGAGGATAAGGTAATTTAATCTACCCATAATCACCTAATCACCTGCATCCAGATCTCATCGATCCTTTTGTTTCCATCTGTTTGTCTTTTCCATAGTTTCAGTTGTTAGGAATCTGACAACTATTTGGATAACGTGGTTTTAGCTCACCAAGATTTGAGGCAGATTTATTGCCTCTTGTTGAAACCACTCAGCTGAGATAGGGGCAGTAATTAATGTAATCAATTTTGTATAACTGAAGGAGACATTGTATAAATATGAATGCCTTAGATTCATTTGATGAGCAGGGGCTTCAAGCCCTCTCCCGGGTTGTCTGGTAGCCTATGGTTGATTTGTAATCTCATGGTTTTCTTGATAATAAAATATGTCTGCCATTGTCTCGTGGATGTTTCCCTCATAAAGAGAAGGAGGGTTTTACCACGTAAATTTGTGTTCTCCTGTGTGCATGCTTGTCTTGTTTGTTTCTGTTGTATTGATGAAATGAGCTTCCGTTGCTCAACAATTGGTATAAGAGCAAGTGTTTGAAGATATGAGACATCAAGATAGTGATGGTTTCAAGCCATATCCACCTGTGCATTATATTCTTCATGAAAGAATGTGCAAGCACTGAGTTGGAATGTGTGAAGAGTCGATATTCCAAGCCATAATCATATCCATCATGAGACCTTGCAACAACTACAAGCTAGAATCGACAGAGAGGCACTCGTGGAGACAGTCAGGAGGTTGCATGAGGAGTACTCATCCCCACTCTTCATTATGTTATACCCCAGTTTCATTCGTTTGATCCAAGAAATGATACAACATGGTTTCTCACAAGAGTGCCAAGGTGAGATGGTGCTCTTGCAATATCTTTTCCACACAGGACCACGTCGCCATGGCTATTGCCCGTGACAGTGCTGCAGTGTTCGCTTGGAAGGGGGAGACGTTGCAGGAGTATTGGTGGTGCACCGAAAGGGCTCTCGTCTGGGGTCTAGGCGATGGCCTGGATCTGAACATCGATGACTGTGGGGACGCAACGTTGCTGATCCATGAGGGGGTCAAGGTCGAGGAGGAGTTTTCCAAGACTGGGAAGGTGCCGGATCCAGAGTCTACCACCAATATGGAGTTTCAGATGGTTTTTTGGGGTTGATCAAGGAGAGCATCAAGGTGGATCCCTTGAGGTACCATAGGATGAAGGAGAGGTTGGTTGGTGTGTCTGAGGAGATAACTACAGGTGTTAAGAGATTGCAGCCCGTGGTGGAAGTCTGTGTCAAGAGCAGACCTCTTAAAGCATCTAAGGGGATTGAAACGACCAAGGCCATCTAGAAAAAGCCATGGGCACAGGGAATTCCAAGTAAGGACCAAGACAGAGTACTACCAAGCTTTGTCGACCTTCGATACAAATTGTTTGATCCACTCTGGATCTGTGGCAGTGGATCATTTGGTTGTTGTACCATCACGTGGAGGGCTGAAGTATAAAGGCAGAGGAAAGAGTATGTTCTTCTTTTGGCAATGATCTGTTTGTGGTTTTGATTCTGGATAGTAGCAGATCTGCAAAGTTTTGCATGTCGCTGGATTGGATGATGGTGATGAATGTGTATGGCAGGTATCAAATCTCATGTTGAGGTAATTTGATTGAATCCAACAATTTTTTTTTTGTGGAGTGATGCTTTTGGAGTTTGTTGCTATCCTTTTTGTTTTTGCAAACCTTGGTAATGTTGACACTTTGTCTTGAAATTGGAGAATAAAAGTTTATCGAGACATATGTTTGGTTTGATGTTTATTACTTCAACCTCAAATGTCAAAGTGTTAAGTTCAATCTGGAGGCACCAAAGGGGGTTCTTGGCCATGGTTGGTCATTGGCGCATAGAGGAGATAGTCAATCAATGCCATGGCATGGTGAAAGCATCATTGTGCTATAGCAACAAACGAGATAAGTTCTACTAAATGGCAAAAATGCCAAAAATGGTAATGGTAAAATTATCATGTGAACATTTGTTTTCCTTATGGAGTTGTAATCTTGCATGTAATTGGGCATACGACTGTAAGACCTGATTAGGCATGCGTACCACTGGGCTATTGGGTCACCTATGAAAAGTCTAGATATAGATTTAGGTAGACCAAAGAGAGGTGGATGCATGTATCTGTGGGTTAACCTTGACTCAGTAAATGAGTCATGAGTTAAACTTTGTCTTAGGTCAACAATGGTGGGTTTCAGGTCTATGTGTTTTTCATTTCTCGTGGTATGGTGTCCATGATATTGCATGTAATGATGTCTATTAAAAATCTAAGTGAAACTCCATTGTAAATGGGCCTGGAAGTAAGCGACATAAGCTTACTTGGCTAGATTGGCCGGATATGGTTAAGGGAATGTTCATGTCAAGGTGGAGCATTGAGACTCCATTGTAAATGGGCTTGGAGATGAGCAGTGAAGGCCCATTTGGCAGTCTTGGCTAGATTGGGCTAAGGTCTTTGAATGCAATATTCGAGGTGGAGCACTGAAGTTGCTCAGGATCACGACATGATATTTTTTTGAAAAGATCAAATAATTATTGTATGGCTTGGATCTAGACCAAGAATTATACAAGATGCAGATTCCTTCATGGTGAGCCAAGATTTACAAGAAGTGAGCATAACCATTGTGTTTATGGTACTCACTATCTTGGTGTCTAGATTGTTGACAATATTCTTGTAGCAGGCAGTAGCATGGTTAAGATCAACAGATTGGCTCAGTTGACTTGGATGTTCTAGATGAAGGATCTGGGAGCAGCAAAACAATCTTGAGCATAGAAATTCACAGAGATGGGATTGATGGTAAGTTTTAGGTTATCACAACTTGAGTAGATGGTAACGATACTCAATAAATTCAGTATGAATGATGTGAATCTGGTAAAATATTTTTTGTCTTTCCATTATAAGTTTTCTTCGGGTTTGTGTCCAAGTGATGAAGAAGAAAAGGGTTACATGTCTCATGTATGGTATGCTAGTAGAAATATTGATGATTGCAATGAAAGGATGAGATATTTCACATGCAGTTGGGGTTGTCAGTGGTGACATGACAAATCTAGGTGGAGCAGTGAAATGGGTGCTTTGGTTTTGGAAGCACTAGTATCACCTGTCTTTAGCTTGCAAGAAGGTGATGAATGGACAATGACATGGCATCAGGTACATTTTTGTCAAGGTGGAGATTGTTAGGAATCTAACATCTATTTGGATAAAGCGGTTTTAACTGACCAAGATTTAAGGCAGATTTATCACCTCTTGTTCAAACCACTCAGTTGAGATAGGGGCAACAATTAATGTAATCTGTTTTGTATAGCTGAAGGAGACATTGTATAAATCTGAATGCCTTCGAAGCATTTGATGAGCAGGGGCTTCAATCCCTCTCCCGAGTTATCTGGTAGCCTATGGTTGATTTATAATCTCCTGGTTTTCTTGATAATAAAATATGAATTCCATTGTCCCGTGTATGTTTCCCTTATAAAGCGAAGGAGGGTTTTACCACATAAATCTGTGTTCTCTTGTGTGCATACTTGTCTTGTTTGTTTCTGTTGTATTGATGAAATGAGCTTTTGTTGCTCAACATCAGTTACATTTTCCATTTTTGTATTCTGTAACTAATATCCTCATTCTCATGCTATTTATTATGGGCAGCCTCAGCTCATTCTCTGTCTTCGAGGAGTTTTGATAGGCTAGGGTGAGCAACAATAGAAAGCGGTGGAAGAATCAGTGACAAACTTTCTAGTATTGGAGGAAGCTTTGCGAAATAGCAATTGCTTCTCAGGAAAGGCATACTTTGGAGGAGATAAGATAGGCTTCGTTGACATCACATTGGGTGGGATGTTTCCATTTATAAAAACCCTCAAGAAGGTTACTGATACAATTTTCATAGATCCAGAGAAGATTCCCTTGTTAATGCATGGATTTCCCTCCTGATAACTGTGGAGATAGAGAAGTGTAATTATCAGGAAGCCAAAAGCAAAGGATTGCGATAGCCAGGGCAATCATAAAGAATCTGAGCATATTATTGTTGGACGAGGAAACCAACGCGTTGGATAGCCAATCGGAGAATATCATTGAAGATACGTTGGACATAATTATGGTGGGGAGAACTAGTATCGTGATAGTTCATCGACTAGCTACCATTTAGAATGTAGATTAAATAGTTGTGATTGAGCAGGGACATGACTCTTATCTGATGAGTAAAGGAGAAGGAAATCCATATTACTCTCTCGTCAACATGCAGACAGGTCATAACCAGATTCTTATCTCTGTCACTCAAAAAGATTCCTCGTGATCCACGTCCTAATTCTTTCTTAATGCCTTCAAATAAATTTTGAAATTCGGAATCTGATCCATGTCTTCCGTTTTCTGTATTTAATGGTAATTTGGTAAATGTTGTTGCCTAATTATGAATTGATAGATCTGTCCTTGTAGTATTTATATACATTTTTATTGATATGATAGTTTTTATGGCTGAGGATATGCATTCTTATAGTTGAAAATCTTTTAAAAGCTTTTTTCCATTGCATTTTCATTCTCTTTGTTTATATGGTGCATAGTTTTCATCTTATTAGTTGAAATACAAAAATCACTAAACAATACTTTAATATCAATTATATTATTTATAACAATTTTATTAAAAATAATTATTATTTTATTTAAAAAAAAATAATATATATTTTTAACTTTTAAAATTAAAAATTATGATTTTTGGTTGTTATAAGTCCCTACCATGTGCCATGTAGAGAATATAGTAATCACTTTATGGAAAAAAGTGACTTGACTTTTGAATATCAATTATATAATTTATGATTATTTGTTAATATTTTATAAAAAAATATTATTAATTTTATTTTTTATAAAATTATAATATATATATTTTTTATTTTTTAAATTAATAAATGTTAGTTTTTTTAAACGGAGGATTTGATTGAGGTAATTTTATGATCATTTTATGAAATAATACAACTAAATTTTAAAAAAATAATATTACTAAGTACTTTTTATTCTTTATCCTATTTTTTTATTTTTGTTCTATGAAATTTGTTTATAAAATAATAAAAATCAAATCAAATCAAAATGTTGCCATGTACTCTGGTTTATAGTTAGGTGGTTAAAACAAGTTATGGCTTACAAGGTAATTGCACACATTAAAATACATTTATAAAATATTAATATTAAAAACTAAAATCCTTAACCTTATAATCCCAATTGGGATTTTGTGGAGAGAGAAGGCATGTGCTATTCACATTTATTAATGATAATAAATTCCACTATCCTTGGGATGTGTTATTCACATTTATCAATGATAATAAATTCCATTATCTTTGGGATGTGTTATTCACATTTATCAATGATAATAAATTCCACTATCTTTGGGGTTTAGTGCTAATTAAATACATTTAGTGTTATCTCTGGAGACATTCGATACAATTGGAAAGATAGAGGGAATATTAGTATGGCCCATGCACAAGGATGACACATTTGGTAATGATAATAAATTTCATCACCTTAGGAATTTAGTGATCATAAAATGATAGCCTCCCTAAGTTGATAAGTCTTCTCATGTCGTCCGTATATGTGAATATACAAAAGCACACATATAAGGAAGGTGCATATATGAACGATGCATATACGGAAGGTGGATATACAGAAGACATTTATGGTAATCCAAGTGCATCTTTCGTATATGCATGCTTCCATATATGCGCATTTAAGGAAGTTGTCATCCATAAATGCACATTTATAGGTGCATTTATATGCGTCATCCGTATATGCACATATACGAAAGATGCCAATATGGAAGTGGTCATCTTCTGTATATGCGCATTTAAGGAAGTCGTTGTCCGTATATGCGTCGTTTGTATATGCACATATACAGAAGCACACATATACGGACGACACTATATGCTAAGTCCATTTTAGAGTCAGTTAGTTGTATATTGTATACTACAATATTATTTTACTACAATATTGTTTGTATACAATATACTACTAACTGACTCTAAAATGGACTTGGCATATATTCGTCGTCCATATATGCACATATACAGACAATTCATATACAGACGATGACTTCCATAAATGAATATATATGGAAGTTGGCCACTTCCATAATGGCATCTTCCACATATGTGCGCTTCTATATATGCGCATATACCGACGACGCATATATATGTACCTATAAATATGCATTTACGGACGAAAACTTCCTTAAATACGCATATATGGAAGCACACATATACGGAAGATGCATTTGGATTACCGTAAATTTCTTTTGTATATTCACCTTCCATATATGCATCGTTTGTATACGCACTTCTTGTATATGCGTGCTTCTGTATATGCACATATACGGACAATGACTTCCGTAAATGCGCCTATACAGACAACGAATATATGGAAGTTGACCACTTCCATAATGGTGTCTTCCATATATATGCTCCTTCTATATATGTGTGCTTCTGCATATGCGCATATACAGACGACGCATATATGAACGAAACATATGACACATATATGGACGATGGATTCCGTAAATGCGCATATATCAACTATGCATATACGTAAGCTGACCACTTCCATAATGTCATCTTTTGTATATGTGCGCTTCCGTATATGCGTATATACGGATGACAAATATAAATGCATGTATAAATGTGCATTTACGAACGACAACTTCCTTAAATGCGCATATATAGAAGCACGCATATATGGAAGATGCATTTGGATTACCATAAATTTCTTTTGTATATGCACCTTCCGTATATGCGCATATACGGACAATAGCTTTCGTAAATGAGCATATATGATCGATGCATATACAGAAGCTAGCCACTTCCATAATGGTGTCTTTTTTATATGCGCACTTCCGTATATGAGCATATACAGATGATGCATATATGGATGATGAATTCCGTAAATGCGCATATACATAAATTGGCCACTTCCATAATGGCGCCTTCCATATATGCCTGCTTCGGTATATACAAATGTGCATATATGGAAGCAAATTCTGTAAATGTGCATATACAAACAACACATATATGGAAGTTGGCCACTTCCATAATGGCGTCTTCTTTATATGTGTGCTTCCATATAAGCGCATATACAAATGACACATATAAATGCGCGTATAAATGTGAATTTACAAACGACAACTTCCTTAAGTGCACGTATAAATGTGAATTTACGGACGACAATTTTCTTAAATGCGCGTATAAATGTGAATTTATGGACGAAAACTTCCTTAAATGCACATATATGGAATCACACATATATGGAAGATGCATTTGGATCACAGTAAATTTCTTCCATATATGCGCCATCCACATATGCACGCTTTTGTATATGCATGCTTCCGTATATCTGCATATATGAACGACAACTTATGTAAATGTGCATATACAGATGATGCATATACAAAAGCTAGCCACTTCCATAATCACATCTTTCGTATATGCATGCTTCCGTATATGCGCATATATGGATGACAGATATAAATGCGCGTATAAATGTGCATTTACGGACGAAAACTTCCGTAAATGCACATATCTGGAAGCACATATATACGGAAGATGCAGTTGGATTACCGTAAATTTATTTCATATCTGCACCTTCCGTATATGTGTCGTCCGTATATGTGCTTCTGTATATGTGCATATACGGACAATGCATATACGAACGACGACTTCCATAAATGCACATATACAGATGATGCATATACGAAAGCTAGCCACTTCCATAATGACGTCTTCCATATATGCGCGCTTTCGTATATGCATGCTTCTGTACATGCATTCTTCCATATATGCACATTTAAGGAAGTTATCGCCTGTAAATGCACATTTATACGCGCATTTATATGCGTCGTCCGTATATGTGCATATACGAAAGATGCCATTATGGAAGTGGCCAGCTTATGTATAAGCACATATACGAAAGACCATATATATGGAAGACACCATTATGGAAGTGTTCTTATTGGATGCCAATAAATTTCAAAGGGTTGGAAACCTTTGTTTTCTGCTAACAATAGCGTTGTTTTTTACAAGAATGACACCATTTCATCCTACCAATGTGATTTTTACTGGGGCATGTATGACTAAGGATGTCATGGAATATTTAAGGAGGTTTATTTAGGACATGAAGGTCAATGCCCACATATTAATATTTAATAAAGAAGATGGTGCCTTTTGGTGCAATTCATATGAGAACCTTCCAGTTGGAAATGTGGTTAAGGTGTACAAACTTATCTTTTTCCTTGTTAAGTTACTTCTCATGTTGTCCAACTTCAAACATGGAAATTATGACTTCAAAACCATAAATCTAGTTGAACAAAAAAACTTGAAGGTCAATATATGTTTGGAAGCAACAGTGCCCATTGATGCCCACCAATAGTAAAATGCCCTATAAAATCCTAACAGGCCTTAACATAGTTAAACAATATAGACTTTAATAACAAAATCTACAATTATTATGCTAATCACTCTAATTATCCTTTTTAATGATGAACATACATCTGTTGTCATGCAATAAAGTTAATGGCTAAAATCACAACCCTTTATTTATTGTGACGATGAACAATATTCAGACCATATCAAATCCTGTCCATTAAAATCCCATTTGTAATTAAAAACCTATTAAATATGGTCATTTCCAAAGTCTCCTTCGTTGTTTTTTCAACTTCCACATATTCTTCCTTATGTTGTGGAATCTCCAAGAGACAACTATTGATCCAAGACTCATGAGATAGCCTAAAGTTGATAATTCAGTTTTCTTATCACCAACAAAGTCTGAATCAAAATATCTAATCATGTTGAATTCATCTACCTTAAAGTACCTAAGTGCAAAATCTTGAGTTCCTTTCAAGTATTTTAGAAATCTTTTTTGAGCAGAATAATGTATTTTACAAGGCTTTTTCATCAACCAGAAAGAATCCCAACAACAAATGAAATGTCTGGTATGGTGGTAGTAAGATAGATAATACTTTCCACGAGTTGTCCATACTTGGTTGCATCCTCAAATTCATTCCCTTCTTTTGATGTGAGTTTCAAGTTCTATTCCATTGAAGAAGAAACATGATTGCACTTAGCCATGCCAAACTTGTTCAATAGTTCTCCAATGTACTTACTCTGGGATATGAATATGTACCTTGAATTTTGAATCACCTCAATGCCCAAATAGTAGTGAAGATGTCTCAAATCTGTCATCTCGAAGTCTCTCTTCAAATCCTTCTTTATCGATGCAATGTAGCTCTCATTGTTCTCTATTATCAACATATCATCTACATATACTTCAAGATATACAACAATTTTTCCAACTTTCTTCATGTTTTCCATGGATGATTTTAGGGGCTAAATTTCGCTCATGGGCTAATTTTCCATGGTTTTTCCAAAAACGAGATTCGCTATTTTAAAAATGATTCGCCCAAATTCTATAGGGTAAAATTATTTTACCTTAAAAATTGCCAAAATTTTATAAAAACTATATAAAATCCTTAGAAATTTGAATATTTTTACAAAAATATCGCCAAACATTTATAGTTGGCATATGAAGGATAAGTAAGATTTGCTAAGGTTTCTATATTTTAAAATAAATTTCCATCCTTAAAATCATCCCTAATGTTTTCACATAAAATTATCAAAGCCTTAGGGGTTTCTGGTTTCTAGCCAATTCTGTATTTCTCCTTTCTCTCCTCCTTTTGAAGACCCGATTGTAGTTTTTTCCTCTCGGCTTGTTGTTTTTCTTCTGTTTGCATTCATTCGTTTGATAGGACCCTTTTATCTAGGATCAATCACTTTTCTCTTTACCTTTGTCACTGATCATTCTGTTCTCCCTAGCCCTCAGCGAGTCACCCAAGCATTTGTTTACAGAGAGCGCATAAATTAGTACAGGTGCAACACTTAGAGTAGTCTGATATGGACTCAAATCAAGCGAGCGAGCATAATTTGTTTTCAAGGACGAAGATCCACCAAGCGGATCGGATCGACGACCACTAGGTGATCAGGATCATAGAGTTTCATGAAGTATAGCTCAAATAGAGTTTTAAAATCGCAAGGTCATCCTAGCCATTGATGCTCGGAAAGACATGTGGCACAAGATTATCATTTTTTTGACTTGCAGAATGGAGCAGTCAAAGGGCGGAGTCATGAGGACTTGCGAAGCATGAAGTCACGAAATGATCTGGGCCGTCTATTTCAGAAGGACACGTGGCACAGGATAAGCATGGAGAAAGTCGTTTCGGAAAATATCAAGTGAGAAATGTCGATGGATCAAAATCCTGAAAGGTCGATATTCATCTGGGCCGTCCGATCAAAGGGGACGTGTGGCACTTGATTCGAGAGATCTCCATTTCGAAACTACGAGGTTTGAGCATGGAGTGCAACGTGAGTTTGCGAAATGCGAAATCGCGATGCGCCTGAGAGTTGAGACCACGATCACAGTTCGCGATCATATGGTAGCAGAGACATTATGAGGGAAAAGCGTTAATCGAGCAACGAGCAACTGAGATTGTTCAAGGAAGTGACTGTGGCCATCAAATTTAAAACGATTGTGATCGTTGATATGGATAGTCCATTTCGCAGGATCGAACATCGAGATTTTTGAGATTGAATGGAGTGAAAACTCCCGAAATGAGAAATCCCAGAATTACATAGGGGAGCCCCAGGTCATGGCCTGAGGTTGCATGGAGAAATGGAGAGAAGTTGTGCCAAAGGACGAAAGCACTTGTCTTGGTCTCATTAGAAGATCTGCGAGGTTTCGAAGCGTCGGGTTTGACTTGGTGAAGTCGTGAACGTCTTCTGGAGCATTCATGGGTGTCAGGCTCCATCCCGATCCCGATGCAGGTAGTTAATGGAAATGGGGAGGTGGTTGAAACCTCGACTCACCCCATAAATGGAAAGCATGGAAGAGCTATCCGTGGGGTATACTGTCAGCCGAAAGTTCCCCTGGCACTGGATTTTCCTGCAAAGCCATACTGATCTGAAATCACGTCTGACAAAAGAAATCAAGTGCAGACTGACCAAGGAAGGTTCATATGTGAAGCTTTGAATGTAGTAGCCAGGTCACACTCCAAGTGGTGGCAGGTTGTTCTGAGTATAAATACTCAGTTTTGATATTTTGTTATGGTTGGTGGTAGAGAAAATCTCCTGTATTGTAAAGTTTTGACGAAGCTATGGTTCTTCTAGTTATGCATATGTATTTGAGACCTCTTGTTTAATATAAGTCATATTTATTACTCCATCTCATTCTCCTCTGATACTGAAAGAGTTCATGAATGACTGATTCACATGAATTGTCGTGACTATATTATGATGAATATTTGATTATAATGTTGTTATGATTCCTTTCAGTTTCGTTGAGATTTAAGTTCAAGAAGATATTGTGTTTAAGTTTTTCCTCTTGGGTTGTTAGAAGACTTGATGTCCGCAGCAGACCTCTACATTTTTATCACCAAAGTCTTCCCCTACTCACCTTTACTACAACCTAATGACTGAAGTTAAGCTAATACCTCACCTGCTAGTGCACACTAGTCCATTTTTTCAGAGTTAAGACGATATTTTCTTGATATTGCGTCCATTCGACCTTTTTATAACCAACCTGTGACATAAAACTATGATGGGTACTGGGCTTACCTTCGACGCAATCCAGAGGTGACTTCTAGTTCTAACACTTCACAAGAAAAGTTGCATCGTCGATAGAAATGGCCCTAGGATGCTTACATCGTACAGATAAATCTGATACAAACTTCACTATATTTATTAAATTTTATCACATGATATCATTCTTCGCAAAACCAAGATGCTAGTGTACCAATTCAAAATGAGAACCATACTAGCATAACATCTCTACCAATTCAAAGTGACTAGTATGCTAATTAAAAATGAGCAGCGACCAATGGTCCTCATACAAATTACTGGGATGCCACGTTCACAACCATGACTATAAAGAAAACTCTCAACACCCATAAATCACAACGATTAAATAATGTGGAAGTTGTAGTCAGAAATGAGACATAAATGGTGGTCTTTACATGATACCATTCACACAAGCAATGGGAGTGTGAATTGAACAATTGATAAGGACATGAAATGAACAGTCGACAGGCATAGACCTAAGGTTGAGATTCTCTGTGGGAATTTAAATGACAACGAGTGTGGATCGTGAGGTCGAGATGTGGTCGATGTCGTGAGAATCAAGGTAGCAACATGAGGATGAGTGGTCATGCAAGTCAATGGCAGATTGGAGAGAAAGAGTGGTGCAACATGAGGGCATGCAATTTAGGGTTCAAACGACTTTATTGAAGCATAAGTGTGTGTTCTGTAATTTGAGGTACCTTTAGACATTGCAAAGACACCCATGACAGACATAACATTTGAAAGTAGAGATGCAATGATGGGCGTAGATTTTTTATCGCATAGGGAAAGTAAAAATAATTGCAACGAGAATCGATGAAATAAGTTAGCATTTTCAGATGAGTGGTTGTAGGGAAACTAGAGAGAATAGGGTTTACTCTGGCCATGGAAGAGAATCAACCATAGAATCAGACTGGAAAGGAAAATATGGGAGAGGGAATTTTCTACCAATAGGAGAAACACTCATGGAGTTAACTACATTGGCTCTGATACCACTGACAGACCAGGAATGACAGAAAAGATAACTCCACACTTGATGTGCTTGGCAGTGGATTGGCATTAACATAATAGGTGCATAAATAAAAAACAAATGAATGTTGGTCTTCCATAAATCAACACGCTTCCTATCACCTATGACTCTTTATACTTACAATATTATTACAAGTAAGGCTTTTAACACTTTCATAAAGAACTCATGCATCATGTAATTATTCAAGTTTAGGATGGCTAGTAACATTATTTGGTTGATCCATGTGACATTATCTATTTTTTTGGGCTCACCCCATGTTTCTAAGTTTTTGAATATATCACTTTGGATACCATTGAGTTTAAATCACATTGACATTAATGATACTTTTAATGTATAAATGTAAATTTTGTAAGAGGACTGCATTGGTTAAAGTTGTCGTGGGTTTACTTTTATCCTTAAGTCATTGTATAAAATCTTTTTCAGAGAAAAAAAAGTGAGAAAAATAAATTCACTTTCAAATATGCAAGAGCTACATTGCCTTTTGAGCTTGAGAATACCTTCCAAATAGACATTGGGAAATCTAATTCAAAATTTTTGACCTCAAGAACTATGTTACCTATATTGAGAACCATGTTACAACGCTCAATCTTGTTAGTTTTTTTCCCGTATTAGGTTTCTTGGGATATATCTTGTGTTCATCTATGTGTGGATGGTGTTTTATTTTGATCATTTCTTTCATTTTTGTATTTTAGTTAATTCATAAATTGAAGAAAAGTTAGTAATTAATTAATATAAGATATGAGGAAAGTTAGTTTGCATAGTCTAAGATTTCATAATAATATAATATCTACCATGACTTCCAATTCAACAACAACACATAAATTTCCTTCCAATTACACAACAAGACAAAAAATTTCTTCCAACTACAAAATAAGACCATAAAGGTCTTCCAAAAGTGCCTTCCTATTACAAAACAAGACAAAATTTGTCTTCCAATTACTCAACAAGACAAAAATATTCTTTCAACTACACCAAAAGACAAAAAACATCTTTGAAAATTTGACTTCCAATTACACAAGAAGGAAAAAATTGTCTTTCAATTAATCAACAAGACAAAAATTACCTTCCAATTACACCAAAAGACAAAAAATGTCTTCCAAAAGTTGTCTTCCAATTACATGACATGACAAAATTTGTCTTCCAATTACAGAAGATGAAAATTG
>JZKD02S1686873.1:59696-120675 GCA_000966675.3 Picea glauca
AATACCCCCCGCTGTTGTCTCTCCCTCACACTTGAGCATCCCTTTCCTTGCACTCACGTCATGATTCTGCACGCTCTTTACCAGCTTGATCCCCCTTCCCTTCGCATGCGGTTTGGGAAGGTGGCAAAGAAATGAGTTTGATGGAAGATACAACCCATATATACGCTCATCATGGGAGCATTCTCCACTTATGGGCCCTGGCACTCGATGGCTATGTTATCTGCATCCCCTTTTGGTTGCATTACTGCTTGTCTCTTGTTGTTCGTCTCTCCTGTCCCTCCACAACTTCCTTGTTGCACCTTGTGGTGGGAACTTCCTCACCCTTCTCGCTCTTGAATCTTGCACTTCGACTCTCCAAATCCTTTGACATGGCTCAAGGCAACTCATTCAATCGTGGCCGGGTTGGGGGGACCTCTCATAGAGCCAGAACCCAATCGAGCTTTCAACTAGTGGACGTGGCTAAAAACTCTATGGATACCTATCGCTTAGTTACCACTCCGAAAATTCAGTCAGAAATGGATATGGCCAAGGGTGATGTTCGTGTTCTTCAGAAGTTCATCTCGGGTGAGTAGGTGAAGGAAACGACCAACTTGTGGGTTCCTGACACTAGTTCCATTTGTGGTCGGTTCTCGTAGTACCTGAAAATGATGGACATCTATTGGCATCTCAAAACTATGATGGGAAAAGTTCTTTTGGACCACCATGAAGCCTGCCAAGAAGTCCTCCTACAGCTCGATGACGTGCAACTCCAGATCAAGTTGGTCGACCACAAGCTGAACCTGATCACTGACAAGATGGTTGGCATGGCTTTGTCCAATCTGGACTATGCTCAGCCCCAACTCCCAGCGGCTGCAGGTTGAAACATTAGCTAAGTTTTATGTCGTTCCTTCCGTGGTTTTTGTTAAATTAACAACGAGGTTTGAGTTTACCACCTTTGCTTAGTAGATTAAATAAGGACATAAGTACTCATAAAGGAACTAGGAGCTATTCCTATTTTAGTTTATCAGTTATAGATCTTAGACATATCAAACAATTGTTACATGACAATATTATGTTTTGCTGTTGGTCTGGTTTCCAGCGGGCAAGCCAACAATTTTTTTTTTTGTATAATTTATACCTATAAATAAAACAAAGATTTTGGATTAAAGACAAAAAAAAAAAAAAAAATATCAAGAAAGCTAGAAAAATTGAATTGAACTGTTCATTAACTTGTATGGATTAGAAAATCATTGAATTGACATTTATGGAAAAGTTGGAAAACAATATATTTCAAGATTAAATAAATAAGTTTTATAATTTCTAAGATCATATATGGTTTTTAATTTTTTTAAATTTTAAATAAATATACAATATTTAAATTGTATTAAATTATTGATATTTTTTTAATCAAAATATTAATTAAATAGAAATATAAAATATTATTTTATCAAAATTAATCTCATAATCTTAAAATATGTTAAAATTGTAATTATCACATTTATTATAGCTTAAAGTATTTACAATAATAATAATCTATTTTTAAGGTCACGGTTAAGTAAGACACCAAATTGGTGTATGAGGCCCCATTTTTTGTGGGATAAGGGACCCCTCCACATAAGTTTAAAAAACCATACATTACTTGAAGTTGTAATAAATAAATATTTTAATGTATAATGTTGACCTTTCAAGGGTGCTCTATTGTTCGTTGCAACCTGCATATTATGGATGCAAAGGAACACAATTTTAGTAATGACATTCAAAATTGACACAAATGGTTAGAATTTGACACAAATGGTTAGAATTTGACACAAATGAAAATTAATGAAGCCCAATTAACATAATGGTTAGACTTTGAACTATGTTGTGCATAAGATTTATGGATAAAGACTGTGTGAGCAGTTTTCGAAATGTCCAACGTTTCGAGTGGCCACTCCACCCATCATCAAGGACTAAAAGCTATTTGTTACTTACTAATTCAAATGGAAACTAACTTGAATTGAACCGTTACTTACTTTTGATTTTTCTGACAACAAGTGTTTTTTTTTTCTATAGTAGTGATATGGCTGGAAATCAAATCGTTTCAACTTCAGGGTCGTGTCCAATTATGAAACAATCAATTTGTTTCAACCACATTTTCATTATAATTATGATGCATTGCCTTTTGTCTTAGTGACATGGTTGGAAATCAATTTTTTTCAATTGCGAATTCATCTTTGAACAATCAATTTTTCAGTTTGTTTCAACTGCATATTTATGTCTACTAATTATACACCATTCTACAATAACAATATGGTTGGCAACTGTAGATTTATGTCTACTAATTATACACCAGATTTTCCAGTCTGTTTTAACTGCAGATTTATGTCTTAGTGACATCGTTTGCAATCAAATTCATGTCCAATTATGATACTTATGGTACATGTCCTCTTCTTCAATAATGATATGGTTAGTAATCAATTTGTTTCTACCATAAAATCTATCCAATTTTAATACAATTCCTTTTGAAATAGTGCCATTTTTTGTAATCTATGTTGGAATGTCGAATTATGATACATTACACTTTTGCAATTTAGACATAATTGACACAAAGCTTTCAATGTAACTTGAAAACTCTCATCAACAATGTGTGGGATTTGCTAAAGTCTACAGAGGTGTACATACCCTACGCCCCTCTAGATTTGAACCTGTGACCTCCAAGGAGGAAACACATGTTCTCAACCATTAGTCCCACTAAAGTTTTACTAAGTCCACCTTCCAAGTGGCCAAGGTGGGCATTAAAATTGTAGAAAATATTGTCAAAATGGCCAACCTAGTAGTTGCAGGGTTGGTAAAAAAGTTAACTTGAGTGGATGAACCAAACCGAGAACTGAAGGTCTTATTTTTTCACTCATAGAGTTCTTGGACAGTCGTAGAACATTCAACTAAATAAAGTCAATGCACTTTTCAAATTATTCTAAGGCACCCACTCTCAGAGTACAAACCTGGAATACAAAAAGTTGTCTAAGCCTTCGATAACCATCATAACATGGTCTTTGGTTGTAAGGAAGCCTTGAAAACCATCACAACATGGTATTTGGTTGTAAGGACCATGTCGTTACACTTGTTTGTGTGCTCATTATTTCAATGTGGGTAGTATTCTAAGGTTTGACAACCATTACAATGTGGTCTCTGGTTTAAGGACCATGTTGTTATTTTTGTTGTTGTTCTTGGTCCCACCGATTCAATGTGTGTGCTTGTGCATGTGCATGTATCATGCATGTATTAGGTAAAAGGATATGACTAGTGGGTTCAACAGTCCCTGCCATAGATGATTTTAGGGGCTAAATTGATCAAATGGGCTAATTTTCCATGGTTTTCCCCCAAAAAAGATTCGCCAATTTCAATTTTTTCTAAAATCAATTAGCCCAAATTCTGTAGAATAAAATTATTTTAGCTTAAAAATTTCCAAAATTGTATAGAAACTATATAAAATCCTTATAAATTTGAATATTTTTACCAAACTATCGCTAAACATTTTACATTTTTCATATTAAGGACTAGTAAGATTATCCCTAGTCCTTGCAAATATATTCAAAACAAAGTAAGACCATGTCATTACTTTTGTTGATGTCGTTGTATCCACTAATTCACCCATTGATTCAATTTTGTTGTTCTCATTGAATCTTGTACCCACTAATTCAACGTGTGTATGTATTGGGCGAAACTCTACGAAGAGTGGGTTCAACAATCCCTGCAAAGATACGCAAGGATTCATTTTCACCCCTTGCTAAAAATAGAACACAAAATACTAATGCAAATACAAAATTCATTATACCATGAAATGAATTTTTCATATCACCAATTGATTGGTCCACAAATTTTGAGGTGGACATGTGATGATTTACCCTATTTGTGTGGTCATTAAAACCAACTTTAGTAAAATACCTTGAGATTTATGAAGTATATTATCCTAAAGGGAATGTTAGGGTTGGATACTTGGAGAAAAAAATTAACCACTTTAATAACAAAGGTTAAAGAAACATTGAACAAGAGATTTGATCTCAATCTAGCAAGATAAAGCGCTCAAACATAACCTCATGCTTATTGGGAAACCTTCTTCTACATGTAGTTTTTAAAATCCACATTGTGGGTTTGTGGATTTTTGAAAGTGGCCCTTTGTGTAAGGATTAAGATCAATCAATGTAGTAGTGGAAGAGGGACACAACCACTCAACATGGAAAACATCATTATCTTGATGGTCCACACTAATTTTGAGAACCAAAAAATCACCACTATCACAACTAAAAACACACCCCTTGAGGGGCTAACAACAAAATCATTTTAGTTCACCTTTGTGTAACCCTTTGTTATGCCTAAGAAAACACGAAGCGCAAAAGGTAATTTTTTATTTATTAGTAAATTAACATCAACACATGATCACATCAATGCCTACTCAACAACATGATAAGCAAAAGCAGTACCACGTACTCATCATGGAATCACTAATGACGCATTCAACGCGTCAACGAAGGATAGTGACACATAAACATAAATAGTAGCAGGTTAGCACATCATAATTATCTTGAAACAAATTACAACAACATTCAATTAGATAATTAATATAAAATGACTACCCGCCCAACCTACCCTGCAAGGTTAGTGTAAGTTTTAAACCTGCGAAGTAAAGCAATGCATATATATTCTTAAGCAATACAGGAATTAATCAATGGCTCATACACAGAATACACAGAGATTTTTACCGGAAACCCTCAACCGGGAAAACCTTTCTTCTTTTCATTATATCGAATTTCACCATTCTCAATACAATATATACAATGTTTTTAGGTATTCCGTAGATACCAAAACCCTAATCCCTTAATCCGAGATTAATTTACAAATCAACTAAAAATAGAAAAATCCGCTAAAAATAGAAAAAACCGCCCACGGATCGTCAGACGCAGTTGTCGTATCTGATAGATCGTCAGACACAGTTGTCGTATCTGACGCACCCACACACACACACATGCAAAGAATATAACACATACCCAACAGTTAGGAGCTCCAGGACACATAAGCAACGCTCAAGCCCAGGTTCCAATTGATTTTGACCATTTAAGGTCTTAGGGATGGTGATTGTTCTGAGGAACAAGGAGGTGTCTACATCCCACTAGCACAATCAATCCAAGCAAATAGCTAATAAACAACATCAATGATCATCCATTTAATCAATCCATCAATCTTATTCATCAATTAATCATGGCACAAGGGTAATCAATATTTTTACCAGTCATACATCAACAATTAAATATTCGATGCGCGCGAGAGTAAAAAAATTCTAGAACAATCACAAGTCAACTTAAGTAAAAGCGCAAGAGAAAACTAGTCACTAAATCTGTCATATATCTAATAAATTAATGATGCCAGATTAGTTAACATTTAAATTCAAGGTGCAAAAGAATAATGACGAAGCAATCACACGCCCGTTTAAATTAAGGTGCGCAAGTACATTTTGTTACTAAACTAATCATGCATCACCATTAATGCAAGGCACGCGGGTAATGAAGCTAAATCATTTTACATCCATCGTTAATCCAATCCACAAGCAATCCAATAATTTAATCACAAGATAATCCATGGCGCATGGTAAATTTATAACTCAATCATTCATCAATTATTAATTATTCATTTCACCAAAGAAAACTATCAATTTATCTCATGGCACAACCAAGATATCTACTCAACCAATTATACATCAATTTAAGGAAAGCAATAGTAAATTAACACATATCGTTATACACCAGTGTTGTTCATAACGCGAAATTCATCAACATTTATATCGTGGCGCGTGAATGATTTATTTACTTAAGTAATCCCCCTCTACATTTTCAAGATGTGCACGCAATCTAATTGTTAAATTTATCACACATCAACATTAATCAAGGCGCTCATGTAATAAAATCACATCCAAACATTCAATACATCTCTTTTAATACATGGCACAAAATAAGTATCAATTCGAATTTATGCGCAAAGTAGTCATGTTTTTCAATGAGGCTTACAATTTAAATTGTAAAGTCCCCAACTTATGTGTTATTTATCTACTGTAGTCCTTCAACAATTTAATTCATACTCAAGTAAATTCTATACATCACCTATAATGCATGCACGAATATAATTCTTTCATTCATTTAGAGTCTGGCCCCAAAATAAATCAAGCATTCAGTAGAGCCTTTTATTGACAGGTCATAGATATCTAAAGTGCTCATTAAAATTAACATTGAGATATAAAATGACACTTAACAACAAATATTAAACTTGAAGACTTCTAGACATCATAAGGAAAATGATACATATAAAACTATGTGATCACATTGAAAGAAGATATCTGCCTTTGAATATTACTAACTAAAATCAAATGAAACTAAAGGACACTCCAATGTGTAGGGAATCTTCTAATGCCAAAAAAAATGTAGGAATAAGAAAAAGGCAGGGTATTAATAACTCAGAGACATGAAGGAAAACACAGAGTTGGTAAATTCCCTAACAATGCAGAGATAATGAGGAAAGTTCTGGGCAAAAATAGTGAGAAACACACAAAGATAAAGAAGGTAAGAACTCATTCTGGTTCCCCCACAAGCTAACACGTTTTACAAAAAAAATGCAAAGATGAATATGGTAAAAAATGCACGCTATTTTTCCCCACAAGCTAGCACATTTTACACATAAAAACGTAGATATAAACACGGTATAACCACATGCTAGTTTCCCCCACAGTATGAGCATGTTTTTACACCAAAAACGCATAGGTAAGGAGGGTAAAAACTCTTGCCATTTTCCCCCACAGTGTGAGCACGTTTTTACATAAAAAACGTAGAGGTAAGGAGGGTAGAAAATCTTGCTAGTTTCCCCCACAGTTTGAGCATGTTTTTACACCATAAATGCAGAGGTAAGGAGGGTAATAACTCTTGCTAGTTTCCCCCACAATATGAGCATGTTTTACACCAAAAACTCAGAGGTAAGGAGGGTACAAACTCTTTCTAGTTCCCCCCACATTCTGAGTACGTTTTTACACCAAAAACGCAAAGGTAAGGAGGGTAAAAACTATTGCTAGTTTCCCCCACAGTCTGGGAACTTTTTTACACAAAAAATGCATAGGTAAGGAGGGTAAATTGCCTGGGCGTCCTTCAACAAAAAATCATAGGTGGAACATGCATTGACAAAGTAAAACTTCATTGGAGAGTAAGCAAAAACGTGGGTAAGGATCAAAATAATTTTTTTGATCAGTTCCAGATCAATTTTGGCTGGAAGCGACCTCATTAGGAAAAAATTCGATTTGGAAAAAAGTGTTATGGATCGGATAGTATAAACTTAGGTTCAAATTAAAGGGAAGTGGTCAAACATTTTCTATGTAGAAATTCAAACTTAGATTCAAATTAACCAGGCGGTGATCAAACATTTATATATGTATACATTCAGCTCGGATTTGAAATTAAGAACGACGGTGGTCAATCATTTATATATGTATTCATTCAAGGTTAGATTTACATTAAAATTGCGGTGAAATTATTTGGAATCTGTCTCTAGCATTTATAAAATCATCTAGAATCTTATCTCTTGATCTTAATATCTCACACAGTTATGCAAGGTAAAAACAAAAACTAGATTATACAAATTAATCCAATGCTATTACAAATTTAAATAAAAATATCATAACCAAAGGTGAGAAGTCGATGATGATCTCTGACACTTGCGCTTTGTCCTGCTCCTTGCTTGCTAACCGTGAAGACCTCACCGGTACCTCCCAACCAATGCTAGGGGTACTCTTCTTCCCCCTTATCCCCCCAAGCCGCAAATGGTCCACGCACAAACAAAACCAGAAAATTCTAACTCCCAGTTCGCCTCGCAAGGTCGAGCTACTACTTTCTCTTTTTTTGAGCTGGGTATCCCAACTCTCACAAGAAAAATAAGTCAAGGAAATTCTGGCAGCATAACTTTACGCATACCAGTCATGATCCATTCCATCTAGTAGCCATTTCTTTTATAGAATTTTTCCTAGTGTCCACTTGCCAATTGCACATTAAATTCATTTTTTTCAAATTAATTAGGAATTACTCTCCCCCATACACTTGTCACCCGATCCCTTAGTTGCACCAAAAATTCACTACTTAATTAAATTAAATGTCAATTTCCCTTACCCATCCTAAAAATGCTCCTAGCTGTCCCTTTATTCCCTCTATTTCCTTTTTAATGGTTGACGCCTTTCTAAAATTTAGTTGTGTTTACTTTAGGAAAGTTCTTTAGTTAGACTAGACTAGATTCCTTTCTATGCTTCCACATTCATTTTTATATTTATTTCCTTTCTTATCTTAGTTCCAATTTGGTATTCTTTTTCACACATTTATATAATTAAATCTTTAGATAAAAAATTTTACTCTTTCAATTCCTAACTTGATTTTTTTTCATCCCCCATCATTTATTAAATTTATAGTCTAAATTTTTTTCTTCTTACCCACTTTAGACGTAGGTTCCAATTTTTAAAATAGGCTTAGAATTTTTAAGGAGATTTTATAATTAATACAAATTACTCATTTAATAATTATTTTAAGTCCGACCATGTCAAAAAAAATATTGTTTTCTAGGCACCTAGGTTCATTAACTCACCTTGATTAAAGATCATGATGTTCCCTTCAAGACACACTCCATGCTCCAAGGGTGCCACTTGCCTTTATTCAATTTTTAATTATGCGACATGGTCTTCAAGACGTACTATGTTCTCCAAGGGTGTCACTCGCATTTGACTGATTTTGGTATTTGTCCAAACCTTGGAGTCAATACTCCATAAGGTGACCTTGTGAGAGACTAATGGCCTCTAAGGAATAAGGAACCTGCCTTATTGCGCGCCCCTTAGAATCTTCATGAGCGACTTTCTCAGTCTACCCTCACGACATCGTGGATCTATCGAACTAGGTCATCGTTAACCTACAATTCGAGCCACGGTGGCAGTGTTAGTAGGATGTGGCAGGGATGCTACCACACCTCTCCCTCAATTTTTGGTTGTTCTACATGGCCCCTTTAATCCTTATGTGAGTCTGATTAGAAAGAAATCGTCAGCCTGCATCCATCACGAAAAAATGTCAATGATCCATAAACAACATCATAATATACCCAATCATACGTCACATATGCATAAATAGAAATACCCAAACCATATACAATCCACTCCCTAACTCGATCCATAGTCCAAGGAGGTCCATTGATGCTATCGACATCCTCAATCTGTCGAGTGTCCTGCACACTCAAGAAAAACCCGTCAATAACACTTGTCTATACATAGATATCAAATAGCATAACATCATAATCCAACAACATCATCATCTAAATCCATAAGTGAAACATACAACCATATGCAAAACTGGATCACTTGCATGCAAGTGTCCTCAAAGAATAAGTCAAATCACATGCGTGCAAGAGTGGGATGTTACATACACCCCTCTTGGTTTAAACTTCATCCCAAAGTTTCACAGTATATAAGCAGTAATAAAGTATCTGGCAACATCTAATATGTCTAACAATCAAACAAAATGGAAACTATTGGCACATATCATATGCATCCTCCTAGGTAGCTGAGAGTGGACTATAATTGTCCCACTGTACCTTGACCTGATCGACTGTTCGACACCGTAGCTGTCGAATGCGATGGTCCCTAATGCGGATTGGCTCCACCATGAGTGCACCCTCGTTCGAACCTTCATGGAACTCCTGTCAATCACATGTGTAGGATCACTAACATAAAGTCACAAACATATACAAGATAAACATCATGAAACACCTCAAAGAATGAGGCATTGCTAGTTGATAGGACAATCCTTATAATTACTGTCAATGCGATGCGCATCAACATAACTCTTTTTTCGATCTTGCACTTCTATAATCCTTCTTCTTATCATTTGCATTTTTTCTTCCATTTCTTGGATCGCTTTTGGTCCTACTAGGACCCTATCCTTAAGTTGATCCCAACTCAATCCATCTGACACGGTCGCCCAAAAAGAAACTCAAATGGTGCCATCTGAATGGTGCTTTGATAGTTGTTGTTGTATGCAAAATCTACCAGTGGCAAGAACTCCTCCCAATGCTTATGTTGGTCCATCACGTGCATATGCAACATATCTTCCAAGATTTGGTTCGTTCTTTCTATCTACCCGTCTTTCTCTGGGTGATAGGCAATACTAAAGTTAATTTGGGTTCCCAAGGCCTCTTGGAAACTAGTCCAAAATCATCCTATAAACACCGATCCTCGATCACATATGATCCTCTTAGACACACCATGAAATATCATAATCTCACTAAAGAATACTCTAGCTATATCTGGCACCTGATATGTTGTATGCACAGGGATAAAATGTGCACTCTTCATCAGAGTGTCAATTACCATGAAAATCGAGTCGTGCCTCCTTGCCGTCAACAACAATCCAAAAATGAAGTCCATTGAAATGACCTCCCATTTCAATTCTGAAATAGCGTGTGGTTGTAGTAATCCTGTCGGATGTCTATGTTCAACCTTCACCTGCTGACATTCTAGAAATCTCACCACATAGTTGACTATGTCCACCTTCATTCCTTTCTAGAAGAATAAGGATTTAAGGTCTTCCCTCATCTTCGTGACTCCTGGGTGAGCCATGTACACTTCTCTATGAATGTCATTTAATATCAAACTTCTCAACTTGTCATTAGGCAGTACGTAAATCCAGTTATTATATCTCATTAATCCGTCGTTGTCCACAGTAAGTCCCTCAAATTTTGGTACCAACATGGTGTCTTGTCCAATATTTTCCCTAACCTCTTTATACCAGTCATCATCGCATTGTATAGTTATAATATTTCCACGAAGGTTCATCTAAAGAGGTATCATAAAAAATATGCATGGTTTCAGACTCAATGCATGTGCCACTCTGTTCATTGTTCCTTTTATGTAGGTAATCTCAAAATTGTACTTGCTAAGTAGTTCTGACCAACTCCTTTGCCGCGCGTTCAAGTCACTCTGCATAAAAATGTGTTGAAAACCACAATGGTCTGTTTTCAATTCAAATTTCCATCCAATCAGGTAGTGTATCCACACTCTTAGGGAATACACCATGGCCAATAACTCCAAATCGTGCGCCGCGTAGTTATCCTCATGCCTTCTTAACTTCCTTGAGATGTAAGCGATCACTTAACCATATTGCATCAAGACTCCCACTAAGCCTTCCTTGGATGCGTCTATGCATACCAAGAATTCCCCGTCCATGTTAGGGACCTTTAGTATCATCTTGTTCATCAACATATCCTTGAGCCTTCAAAATTCTTCCGCGCATTTCTCGGTCCATACAAACTTCTTGTTTTTTGTCTACAATTCCATAATCAGATTTTCTATCTTCAAAAAACCTTCGATGAACCATCGATAATATATAGCTAAACCCATGAAGCTACGTACTTTTGGTACATTCATCGGCGCATGCCATCCCATAATATCCTCTACCTTCGCCAGATCCATAGTGATTCCCTCTCCAGAGATAACATGCCCTATATAATGAATCCTCAATTGATAAAAAGCGCATTTCGACAGTTTCCCTTATAATTTGTTTTCTCATAAACACTGTAGCACCAAGCGCAAATGTTTGTCAAGTTATTCCATCGTCCAAGAATATATCAAAATATCGTCAATGAATACTTGAACAAACTTTTCCAAGTATTCGCAGAACACCCCATTCATCAAGATCATGAATACCCCTGGGGCATTTGTCAGTCCAAACGGTAAAATGATAAACTCGTAATGTCCAAACCTCGTCTTGAATGTGGTATTAGGAATGTCTTCCTCCTTGATCTGTAACTGGTGATATCCCGATCTCAAGTCGATCTTTGAAAACATTGTCGCACCCTTCATTTGATCAAATAAATCATCTATTCTTGGAAAAATATATTGGTTCTCGATCATTGCCTTGTTCAATTGACGGTAATCAATGCAGAGTATCCATGGCCCATCCTTCTTCCGTATGAAAACAGTAGGCGCACCCCAAGGTGACACACTTGGACGTATAAGCCCTAGGTCCAAAAACTCATTTAGTTTCATTTTCAACTCCTGTAAATCAGGTGCTGACATCCGATACGATGTTCTTGTTATCAGTTCAATTCCAGGTTTTAAGTCGATGGTAAATTCCATCTTTCCTTTGGGAAAAAAACCTAGTAAATATTCTGGGAACTCATCCGCAACTCTCATACTACTGAAAGATTTTATAATCCTTCTACCACACCCTGGTTGTTCAACGCTGAGAATGCATAGGAATTGCATCCTTGCACATGGTCTTATGTAGTAACTAGTTCTATCCAAAACCAAAAGTTTGGTTGGCGAATATTGTGCCTGACGTGTCGAGCACAATGGACTAGTGCTCGGCTTAGAGGTTATTCATTGCTCTGTGAATCCTGTGGGAATTTCCCAATCTCCAGATGTAGTGGGTCCTATTGATATGGCCTCTATGGCCCTCTCAACCAGACAGTCATGCTGGTAAAGTGGCTCTCCACCTGTCCAAAATTTGGTCTTCGGTCTAGTACTCCTGGTCCCCAAAGTAGAAGTTGTTGGCCCACCAACCTGAAAACCTGGTCTCTTCCACTGAACATGCCTAACGGCTGTTGTTGTTGATGTTTTGGTCCTCTATGGGGAGTTACTCGCTGGGGAGTCGGTCATCAAGGTGTCATGAACGTAGATCGTCTCAACGTATCCCAATACCTTGAAGAAAGTCTAATTGGAGTCTGATGCTACTGCGCACCAGATGTCACATGTCTCATCTGTCTCACATGCATCCTGCCCCAACCCCCATTGATAAACTCTTCCTTGGCTATGAGGGCCTTTTGGACTGCATCGTACATTGTTTGAGGCATTAGGATTCTCACTTTCGCATGTATGCTGATGTTTAAGGCCATCACAAACTTGATGACCTTCAACTTTTCCATGCTCAGATGTGGCGCATACCTAATCAGCTCCATGAAACGAGCCTCGTACTCGGGCACCGTATGACCGCCTTGTCCCAAGGCATTGAATTCATTGAGCTGGTGCTCATTGAATTCCTCTAACAATTACCTTTCCCGTAACCGCTCCTCGAACAGTTCCCATGACACATCTTCAACGCCCATGTTCAGTTGTGGCGGGAGCTTCTTTAACCATAGAATAATTCTCCCCTTTAGTTGAAATACCGTTGTGCATAATTTCATGTTGGAGGTGTAGTCACGAAGTGAGAATCACATCACCAAGTTCTCCAACCATGCCTTAGTGGCTGTGTCATCTGTGGAACCCAAGAACTTGAGGATTTTTTTCTTTGGATGCCATAGATTTTGGGGTTAAGTGACTTGAAAATGGGAAAGATAAGGACATTGAAGGCTAACAAGCTGAAATTTTTAAAATCGGAGGGCCTATCATCATCCCTCACATACACATGCTCTTCAATTTAGCAGTCAAGCAATGCTTCCCTAAACCTTGGACACAAAGCCTCATTGTTCATATTTAAAAAAATGGGGATATAAACATTCCCTTTAATTATATGACCATTATGATTAGCCCAATTTTAGGCAAGCTTTATGGAATTATTTTGGAAAATAAGATTATCCTTTGGATAGAAAGTCACGGTAAAAGAGATAAAGGCCAGGCCGATTTTAGGAGATATCATTCAAATGTGGACCATCTTGTTACCTTTAGGATCATTACAAAGGAGTTCTGTAAAACTAAAACCAATCCATTTTGTTGTTTTGTTGACTTTAGAGAAGATTTTGACATGGTTCCCAGGAAAACACTTTATGACAGGTTGGAAGAGATAAAAGTGCCTTTCGAGTTGAGGGATGCTGCAATAAGGTTGCATGATAATGTTATTTATATGTTTAAGAAAACTGAGGGATGGTCGAAAGATCTTGATTTCAATATTGGAGTCAAGCAAGGTTGTCCCTTGTCCCCTACCCTTTTTTGCATATACATTGACAAGTTAGAAGATTGCTTGGAAGAAGCAGGTTGTGTCTGTAATACCCCTGTTTCCCTAGCTTGTAAATATATAATTATATTATTGCTAAAATACTATGAACAAATTTTTCATGTGTGGACTTTGGGAAATGATGAACCAAAAGGATTTTACAACCCCTTATGTTCTCCGGCTACAATTAGAAGGTGGCTACAACCACCTATCCTTTCCCCATCCAACCACCCTGAAATATAAGTGCCAAATAATTGATGCTATCACTGTCACTCTGATATTGTGAAATCTGTCTCTGTAAAACCTGTCACATAAACCTATACCAACAACATGTAACAACCTGTACCAATAACTTGTACCAACATGTACCAACAACCTGTATCGATAATCTCCTCAACCAATCAGATCTAATCACATAGATCTCATAAACACTGTCACAAGTGTATAGCTCAAACCATGTACAACTATGTCTCTCTAATCATGTTCCATACATATACAAACAATCATAAACCAAGTGTAGTGAACCCTCACATCAACCAAGCATCAAACCCTCACTGTTATGCAACTTCAATCTGTACCAATAACTTCAACAACACACCTCAACCAAAATCCCTCAAACATGTAACAAGAAATACAAGATATTTCTCAACAGTGTATCCAAAAAAGTGTTCCAATGACAAAAAACAAATATACCAACACTGTACCTATGTATATCTGTCTCATACAATATGTACCATACAACCAATAATACCTCCATGGAAAATTCTCAATCTCCCATAACCATATTTCACACAATCAAATAACATACCTTTTGATATTGCAGATAGATATGTTGTACCTGAACATTGTCACACTTCTTGTAGCCTCTCTTTATCCTCTACAATCTCAACCATGCCTCATCCTTCATATCTGAAATGGCCTCACGTGACGAAGATGGGTGTCAAGTGGGGCCTCACTTGACAGACTGTAGGCAACTCATGGGGATGCCTCACGTGAAGTTTACTCTATTACCCGCGGGGATGACCCTAATCAAGGTTTTTCTCAACTTTCCTACTCTCTTCTGCAACTGTAAAACTTTTTCGTCACTCTTCCTTCGCTACCTCAGACTTTCACAACTTCATATGTATCAATGAGTACCTGCAATAAACCTTTCACTAGATGGATATTCAATGTGCTCAATAGGTGCAGATGGGAGTATCTTGCTCTCTTATTTATATTGTCCAATTTCCTTCCTTTAGGGGTCATATTCTAACTATTTTACCCAACTTCTCCCTTTTAGGGATAACCCACTTTCTTGTTGCAACTACTTTACCCATAATTAGTAGATTCACGATTTCTTGTTGCAACTAATTTATTTTTAATTATTTTTTTATTTCAACAACTTGACCCATAATTAACTCCTAGTTGCAACCACTTTGACTTGTAAACTTCTTTATGAATTTCTAAGAGCTTCTAGAATAATTGACTTCTTTGTTGACCTTATAGGGGCTTCTAGAATATTCATGAGGGTCCTCCAACTTCACAAAGCCATATATCCTCAACCGTGAGGAACCATGTGATGTACCACATATCAATGGAAATGACACAACATGTACTATCCATATACGATAGTATTACCTGCAAATTCATCGATATTCATGTCTTTATTCCTCATACAAACTCGGGTTCCTTAACCACACCTCTGAGGCTACCAGAATTTTCTACCGGACTTGCTTCAAGGGTTGACATCAATGAAAACCAACCCAATATATCAACAAGAGGGTGACATGTTACGACACATCAACGATGTGTCTGATGACATAGGTTACGTGGAGCCACGAGGGAACCATGTGGCGATGAGGTGGACTTTGACCAAGAGGGTCTAAACTTTGGAAGTCCATAACTTTTGATCCAAAGCTCGGTTATGAGAAAACTTATAGTCGTTGGAAATATTTTGACAAGAAGAAGATGATATTTCCCCCGAGAAGAAGATTTGAGATGGTTGAGGAAGAGATAAATTTTAATACCCCATCCCTTCAAAGATACTTAGGAGATCGAGTGTCTTACAATGTCGTCCCTACTCTCACTGGTATAATAATCAATCTTATTATTTATGCTGATGATATCATTCTTATGGTGAGGAGTCTCCATGATATTGGAAAGAAACTAAGAATCCTCAAGGATTTTTTCTCAAATATGGGTATGACTTTTAATAATGACAATACTAAGGTCATGATCATTAAATCCAATAAGATCACTTATGATACCTTCATATATGACAACAACAACATGGATGAAGTGACTTCATACAAATATATTGGAATTTATATTCACCACAAGCTCAACTGGATTTATAGCATTGAGAAAAGGATTATTGGGGGATGTAAAGCTTATTATGGGCTTGAAAACAATTGTAAATGAGTCGATATTTGGATATGGGATAAGAAGAAAATCGTCTTTGAGAATATTTTTACACCTGTTATTCTATATGGATGCGTAGTTTGGGGATGCAGTGTATCTTGTGAAACTTGGAGAAATATAAAGCAAATCCAAAATAATTTTATAACCTATAATCTCAAAATTAAAGGAAATACGTCCTATCCAATCCTCCTCTTAGAGGCAAGCCTTTTCCCCATTGAGAGCACGACTATGACTAGAAACCTAATGTATAAGAACAAGTTAAACAACATGGAAGAAAATAAGCTTCCTAAAATAACTTCAAAATCCAATCGTAACCACCTTCAACTCAAGTGAGGATGGCATAACGATGCCTACTCTTTGCTAATGCATTGTGGAATCATGGAAGACACCATTTTGCAGAATAAGG
The DNA here is from genome assembly GCA_000966675.3 of Picea glauca. NCBI lineage: Eukaryota > Viridiplantae > Streptophyta > Pinopsida > Pinales > Pinaceae > Picea > Picea glauca. The sequence goes on from JZKD02S1686873.1 coordinate 76,449, forward strand.
ATACTATTAAAAATATCATTAAATCAAAATTTAAGGAGAAAATGTGGTTTGATAAAGAGTTAAAAGAAAAAATAAAATTTAGGTATTATGAGGATGTAATCAACCCTATTCTAGAAGATCAAAACTATCTCTCTGTTTTGACAAGTGTAAAGAAAAAAATAAGTGTTGCTAAGACAAGAAAAAATTATCACAAGCTTCCCCGGATAAGGTGATAGATGGCCAATTGTAGAATGTTGCCGCGCATGCAACCTGATGAGTTATTACCCCCAACTATCATCTAAACCTCCAAACCTTTTGAATGACGGGCTCTTACACAACAGTTATGGTAGTTAGTTGTTCCACCACTAGGAAGTTAATGGCTCCTCATGCGAACCAGAGGTGGCGTACTGAAGCAGGTACTCGACCTCGGGTTGGTGTTACTTCTTCTTTCATGGTGTCCCCCACAGTCATTTTTCCATCCTCTAAGAAGGTAAGAGCCCCTGGGCATTCCATCATTCTCCATATTCAGTTGGCTCTCTGGTTCTTGTTGTTTTCCACATCTTCCTGTTGTGAATACTTTCTCTTAGCCTCCTTACCTCTGCTGGTCACCTTACTTAGTTTCCATTTCACCAGTGTTGCTCCTCTATCCTAGTTTTTTCCTCCTTTCCACAATTTTTTTTGCAATCCCTCCACCATGCCCAAAGAACGGGGAAAATCCAAAAAAGGGACTCTATACTACAACTTTATTGCACAATGAAACCGTCCTGACCCCTCGTAGCCATCTCCTCTAACCACCATATCCCCTGGATGGGGACAAAATTGGACTGAGTCTCCTTCGCCCTCATCTCATGCCCAACCCTCGCCTCCGCCCCTCTCTGATACTATGCATGATTATGGAATTTTCCCTGTGGATGAAAAAATTCCTTCTCTTTAGTTGCAGCCTTTGGAAGCCCCACCCGAGGCTTGCATCATCACCAAGCCTCAGGCCCGACCTCTGTGGCAAGGAAGCTATATGGTGGAGGAAGAAATTCCCCCCAGTTGGTTGGTAGAGTGGATAGCCAGGAACACAATCCCTGGGATGGACAAGGAAGAAAATCCACTGACGACTTTTGATATGGACACAACTCCTCACGCAGACATGTATGGGAAAATTGAGCAGCCTATGCCCAATCCTCGTCATTTTTCAAAGAACACCTTTAGTTGATATTTGAGATGCTTCCGAAGCCTGGATGACCAAACTCATAATCAAAGAATTCCCAGTCAATGCATGGACCTCTTGTTCGACTCCCTGTTGGATGTGCCAGATAAAACTCGTTTTATGACCTGCAGACAAAGGTTCGTCTTCACGTACAACACTGGTGGATGCCCGGGTTTGCCAAATTTCTAGCTTCTCTCTCTTTTTGCATATGAGGAACCAACTTCGATTTTTTTTTAGTTTTGTTAAATTTTTTGATGTATGGCAACAACCATGGTAGATACATTCTCTGGTGCATGACACCAGATATGTCTTATGTATGAAACCTGACATTTTCCACGTTGAAATATGGAATTACAGTTATGGTTTCCAAGTGTTTCTGCAAGCCACCTGTTCCGGTTTCCCTAATGTGGAGGAATATGTGGAAAGCAAAGAACATTGTACTGTTTTGATGTTTTTAAGGTAATATATATTTTTCCTCTTTTATTTAAAAAAAAAAAAAACTCACAAGCTCCATAGTGAAACTGGGCATTGGTCGATTCCTAAAATACCATGGGATAAAAGAGCATGTCACCTTTGTGACACTAAGAAGGTTGAATATGAAAAACACTTTCTCTTAGATTGTCTAGCCTATACCCAAATTATATCTCAATTTCAAAATATTTTCCACACTACCAACCTCCCTAACCTGTTAACTCAACAAAATTGTGGTGATCTTGGAAAGATTCTCTTAATTATTTTCGAGCACATAAACAAAATTATTAAGAATTGCAAGTAATCCCTTACCCTCTTAAGGTCTGATAGACCAATTCAGTGTCAATGGACGTTAATAGTCATCATCATATCAATATTAATGATAATTGATTTAATGATAAGACAATTTATTAATAATATTAAGGCAATTTATTCAATAATAAAATATATCAATATATAAATGATAATAATCTAATTTTAAGTTCACAGAGACACCAAATTGGTGTATGAGACCCCCTTGTTTGTGGGACAAGGGACACCCTTTGATTTCTAAAGTCTAGGGAGGTGTAGATACCCTACCCCCTCTGGATTTGAACATGTGACCTCCTAGTAGGAAACACATGTTCTAATCATTAGGCCCATTACAAATAAGAAAATATGATATATCTCATAACTTTGTATATAAATAAGATACAAACTTAGTTCAATATTATAAATAAAAAATTATGGGTTATATTTTTGAAAGAAAATCCTCGAACACTTCCACTCATTTTGAAGATGGTAATCAAAGTAAACCTAAAATCTTCAAGATATAAGGATATTAAAAATGGGGCTTCAAGCCATTGAAATAATATAATCATTAAAAACTCAATAAATCACTTACAAGAGAATTGAACTAAATAAAGAGGATAACAATTCCTCTCAACTACTTAAACTAGATTCAATTTAAAAATTATTTTAATTATTAAAAATAAAATAAAATGCAATAATTTACTAAAATATTTCCATAAAAAATATTTTTATTAATTTATATGTTAAGGGACCTTTTTTTACAGGAATAATCTCCGTGGTTACTCTTGAATGGGAACCATAATACTTCTCTATGGTTTTTGAACTATCGGTGACATGAATAATCTTTGCGGTTTTGAACTCTTAGTGACAAGAATAATCTCTGGTTTTGAACTTTTTGACAGGAATAATCTCCGCAGTTTTGAATAATTTTTAGTTATGGCTTCTTCCACCCACTGAGCACTTGAACACGTGTTTGTAAATCAGTTTTGGCTTCTTCAACTCATAGTTCTAGTTTCTTCAACCATTTAAGCACTTGGGCGCGTGTTCATAAATGAGGTGAGTCACTTGTTACTTTGATTTAAATTTAATTTAAAATATATTTATAATTTAGTAACATGTGAAAATTAAAGAGAATTAAATATAAATAAAATTAATTTTAATTTTAATTTTTTTTTTTAATTTTTAAAGTTTAATAAGTAAAATTTGACTTTAGAGCTAATATTTATTATCATTATTATCAATTAAAAAAATTATTTTCCATTTTTAAATTCAATCCAAAATAACAATTATTACTTATTTTCTCTTCTTTTCAATATGAACACTCCATGACTTATTCCAAAAACTCATCCTGTTAGGGGGAGGCCCCCCAAAGTCACCCTAGAGAGCCTTTACAAATATATGGAATCATTAGAAAAAAGGAGAGAAAAAAGAGATTCCAAACTCAAAATAGAGTTAGAATCATAAGAAAAAAGGAGTGACGAAAGAAATGTAAAACTCCAAATAGTGCTAGAGGCAATTCTTAATAAAAAAAATTAGACTCTTCGAAGATACGATTCAAACTAAAATAGAGGATAGATTGTTAGGGTTCAAAAGTCAATTTCATATAATAGAGGATAATATTCAAGAAATAGAAAAAAAAAACAATCAACCCAAGAAGGAGAGGTTGAAAAAAATCACAACTTGAGATATATGATTAAAGATATAGAAGAAAAACTAACCAACAATTTGACCCTCAGTAATATAGAAAACAAATTGGATATCAAACCCATCAAAGAGGAAATGAATAAGCTAATCAAACTGGACCATGAGTGTAAGAAAAGATGTTTGAACCTCATAATTTCTTATATAAAAGAACAACAAGAGGAGGATACACTAGCAATAGTAAAAAATAAATCACAAATTGAAACAAATTACCTCATAGAAGCAAAGAGGCTAGCAAAAATAATTTATTATAAGAATAGGTTGATCTGTGTCAAAGTAGGTTGTAATGACCATAAATATAGCATACTTAGTAAATCTTTGAGCTTAAAAGGGTCATGGATATTTATAAATGAAGACCTCATTCCCAAAGACCAAGCTGAATTAAGGAAGGAAGATCAAAAGGTAAAAGAAGCCAGGAAAGAATGAAAATGGACAATAAATAGAAATTGAAAAGTTATTGTTAGGGATAGAGACCATAAAGATAATAATAAATAGGAATTTGGGATACTCAAGATCCTTTTTTGCAACTGTCGTGGATTTCCATGGCACAAAGATCTTATTTTAAGTTGGATCTCGAGTGATATTGATATTGTTTATCTAGTTGAAACTTGGGAGCATGAAGAGTCTAAGGTCCCTAACATAGAATAATTTCTTTTGTGGTCGGCATGGAACAAAAAGTCATACCATAGAGGGATAAGAGGCATAGCTTGTTATATTATGATAGGAGGTTATAAAAAGAGGGACTATTACATCTGTGAAGTCATGGAAGAGATTGCCTGTGTAGCCCCCTGTGGAGAACACCGACGCTGGGACAAAATGAATCACTTCGCACCGCAGGGCGTGCACAAGATCTGTTATTTCCAACGATATTTAGATATTCCAAAAGAGGTTCAACGGTGCCTTCAGGAGGCAATCAATTTGCATGCATGTTGTGCATATGCCCATTAAATCTCATCAATTCCAATGCTCTACTCATATTAAAATAATGAACAATTCAATCACATTTAGACTTGTCAATTAAATCTCATCAATTCTAATGCTCTACTCATATTAAAATAATGAACAATTCAATTGGACTTGTCAATTCATTGTGAAGGATTGATCAACAAAATCTCATTAGTGAAGGATTGGACGATGAAATCTCATCAATTCACATGCTACTCATATAATGAATATTGACATTGTGATGTTGATGATGTTGCTTCTCATCCTCTAAAACCAAAAAAAAATATCAAACATTAAAATAAATTAGATTAAATATTCTTGAAAATATAATTATGTCATTTTTGTATTTGAACTTTGTGAAAATAAAAATATCCAGATCATTATGATTTTCCTAAGTAAAGAGGACAAAAAAACACTTTAAAATAAGTTTGTACTTAAAAAAACCATATTTAATAAATTTAAAATTAAAAAAATCTAAATTGATTTAATTTATATTGTTATTATTTAATATTATTATTTCGATTGTATTAAATGTATTTATAAAGACTTTTATTTAATATATCAATTAAAATTTTTGTATTATAATATGGTTGAATAATAACATTAATTTTTAAATGAAATGAAATTTATGATACAACTTAAGTTACTAAATAGCCTTGTATGTTTAAACTATTATAATTTTATAGTGGCACAAATATTTTATGTAAATATTATGGTTTTATTGATCAACTTATTTAATAAATTATTTTAATATTATAAATTCAATTAAATTAATTATCTAAACTATAAATTATTTAATTATATAATTTTTAAATAATCTTCAAAAATTCAATAATAATGAGATTTGGTTGCATAGTTTAATATCAAGAAAGCTAGCCCCCGTATGGGGTGTCAAGGATGCAATCAAAGCGTCGGTGGGTCCCCGACCCCCCCACCCACCTAGCCTTCATATTTGTCAACACCCACTGGTAGCCTCCGTCATCCACCTCGCCTCCTCATGTGGTTTAATACCCCCCATCGTTGTATCTCCCTTGTACTTGAGTGTCCTTGTCCTTGCACTCATGTCATGATTCTGCATGCTCCTTACTAGCTTGATCCCCCTGTCCTTCGCATGTGGTTTGGGAAGGTGGTGAAGAAAATGAGTTTGATGGTGGATACAACCCATATATACGCTCATCATGGGATCATTCTCCACTTATGGGCCCTGACATTGGATGGCTATGTTATTTGCGTCCCATTTTGGCTACATTATTGCTCGTCTCTTGTTATTTGTATCTCTTGTCCCTCCACAACTTCCCTGCCGCACCTTGTGGTGGGAACTTGCACGGATACCTATCGCTCAGTCACCCCTCCGAAAATTCAGTCGAAAATGGATATGGCCGAGGCTGATGTTCGTGTTCTTAGGAATTTCATCTCTGGTGAGAAGGCGAAGGAGACGACCAACTCGTGGGTTCCTGACACTGGTTCCATCCGTGGACGGTCCTCATAGTACCTGAAAACAATGGACATCTATTGGCATCTCAAAACTATGATGGGAAAAGTTCTTTTGGACCACCATGAAGCCCTCCAAGAAGTCATCCTGCAACTCGATGACATGAAAATCTAGATCAAGCTGGTCAACCAAAAGTTGAACCTGATCACTGACAAGATGGCCAACATGGATTTGTCCAATCTAGACTATGCTCAGCCCCAAGTCCCAACGAATGCAAGCCAAAATATTAGCTAAGTTTTATGTTGTTCCTTATGTGGTTTTTGTTAAATTGCCAGTGAGGATTGGGTTTACCACCTCTGCTTAGTAGATTAAATAAGGACATAAGTACTCATAGAGAAACTAGGAGCTATTCCTATTTTAGTTTATTAGTTATATATCTTAGACATATCAAACAATTGTTGCATGAAAATATTATGTTTTGTTGTTGATCTGGTTTCCCAGTGGGCAAGCCAACAACAATTGTTTTTTGTATAATTTATCCTTATCAGTGATACAAAGACTCTGGATTATAGCAAAAAAAAATAATATCAAGAAAGCTAGCAAAATTGTATTGAATTGTTCATTAACTTGTATGGATTAGAAAATCACTGAATTGACATTTATGGAAAATTTGGAAATATTTCAAGATTAAATAAATAAGTTTTACAATTTCTAAGATCATATATGGTTTTTAATTTTTTTAATTTTAAATAAATATACAATATTTAAATTGTATTAAATTATTGATATTTTTTTAATCAAAATATAAATAAAATATAAATATAAAATATTATTTTATCAAAATTCAAATAAAATAGAAATATAAAATATTATTTTATCAAAATTCAAATAAAATAGAAATATAAAATATTATTTTATCAAAATTCAAATAATCTCATAATCTTAAAATATGTTAAAATTGTAATTATAACATTTATTATAGCTTAAAGTATTTACAATAATAATAATCTATTTTAAGATCACAGTTAAGTAAGAAACCAAATTGGTGTATGAGGCCCCCTTTTTTGTGGGATAAGGGACCCCTCCACATAAGTTTAAAAAACCATACGTTACTTGAAGTTGCAATAAATAAATATTTTAATGTTTAATGTTTACCTTTCAAGGGCACTCTAATGTTCGTTGCAACCTGCATATTATGGATGCAAAGGAACACAATTTTAGTAATGACATTCAAAATTGACATGAATGGTTAGACTTTGACACAAATGAAAATTAATGAAACACAATTAACACAATGGTTAGACTTTGAACTATGTTGTGCATAAGATTTATGGATAAAGACTATGTGAGCAGTTTTCTAAACGTCCAACGTTTCGAGTGGCCACTCCACCAATCATCAGGGACTAGACGCTATTCATTACTTACTAATTCAAATGGAAACTAATTTTAATTGAATCGTTACTTACTTTTGATTTTTTTGACAACAAGTGTGTTTTTTTCTACAGTAGTGATATGGTTGGAAATCAAATTGTTTCAACTTCAGGGTCGTGCCCAATTATGAAACAATCAATTTTTTTCAACCACATTTTCATTTTAATTATGATGCATTCCCTTTTGTATTAGTGACATGGTTGGAAATCAATTTGTTTCAATTTCGAATTCATCTTTGAACACTCGATTTTTCAATTTGTTTCAACTGCATATTTATGTCTACTAATTATACACCATTCTGCAATAACAATATGGTTGGCAACTGTAGATTTATGTTTACTAATTATACACCAGATTTTCCAGTCTATTTCGACTGTAGATTTATGTCTTAGTGACGTCATTTGCAATCAAATTCATGTCCGATTATGATACTTATGGTACATGTCATCTTCTTCAATGATGATATGGTTAGTAATCAATTTGTTTCTACCATAGACTCTATCCAATTTTAATACAATTCCTTTTGAAATAGTGGCATTTTTGGTAATATATGTTGGAATGTCGAATTATGATACATTACACTTTTGCAATTTAGACATAATTGACAATCAAAGCTTTCAATGTAACTTGAAATCTCCCATCAGCAATGTGTGGTATTTTCTAAAGTCTATAGAGGTGTACATACCCTACCCCCCTCTATATTTGAACCTATGAACTCCAAGGAGGAAACACATGTTCTTAACCATTAGTCCCACTCAAGTGTTACTAAGTCCACCTTCCAAGTGGCCAAGGTGGGCATTAAAATTGTAGAAAATATTGTCAAAATGGAAAACTTAGTAGTTGTGGAGTTGTTAAAAAAGTTATTCCCTATTGTTAACTTGAGCGGATGAACCAAACCAAGAACTGAATGTGGTCTTATTTTTTCACTCATAGAGTTCTTGGACAGTCGTAGCACATTCAACTAACTCAAGTCAATGCACGTTACAAAGTATTCTAAGGCACTCACTCTTAGAGTACAAACCTGAAATACAAATAGTTTTCTAAGCCTTCGATAACCATCATAACATGGTATTTGGTTGTAAGGAATCCTTGAAAACCATCACAACATGGTATTTGGTTGTAAGCACCATGTTGTTACACTTGTATTTGTGCCCATTATTTCAATGTGGGCAGTATTCTAAGGTTTGACAACCATTACAATGTGGTCTCTGGTTTAAGGACCATGTTGTTATTTTTTTTGTTGTTGTTGGTCCCATCGATTCAATGTGTGTGCATGTGCACGTGAATGTATGATGCATGTACTAGGTAAAAGGATATGACTAGTGGGTTCAACAGTCCCTGCCATAGATGATTTTAGGGAACAAATTTCCATGGTTTTCCCCAAAAAAAGATTCACCAATTTCAATTTTTTCTAAAATTAATTAGCCCAAATTCCATAGAACAAAATTATTTTACCTTAAAAATCACCAAAATTGTATAGAAACTATGTAAAATCCTTATAAATTTTAATAGTTTTACCAAACTATCGCCAAACATTTTACATTTTGCATATTAAGGACCAGTAAGATTATCCCTAGTCCTTGCAAAGATATTAAAAACACAATAAGACCATTCCATTACTTTTGTTGATGTCGTTGTATCCACTAATTCACCCATTGATTCAATTTTTTTGTTGTCATTGAATGTTGTACCCACTAATTCAACACGTGTATGTACTGGGTGAAACTCTATGAAGAGTGGGTTGAACAATCCCTGCAAAGATACATAAGGATATTCAAAACATGGTATTGAATTTTTCATTTTCACCACTCGCTAACAATAGAACACAAAATACTAATGCAAACACAAAATTCATTATACCATGAAACAAATTTTTCATACCTCCAATTGATTGGTCCACACATTTTGAACTGGACATGTGATGATTTACCCTATTTGTGCGGTCATTAAAACCAACTTTAGTAAAATACCTTGAGATTTATGGAGTATATCATCCTAAAGGGAATGTTAGGATTGAATACTTGGAGATAAAAATTAACCACTTTAATAACAAAGGTTAAAGAAACATTGAACAAGAGATTTGATCTCAAGCTAGCAAGATAAAGTGCTCAAACATAACCTCATGCTTATTGGGAAACCTTCTTCTACATGTAGTTTTTAAAATCCACATTGTGGGTTTGTGGATTTTTGAAAGTGCCCCTTTGTGTAAGGATTAAGAGCAATCAATGTAGTAGTGGAAGAGGGACAGAACCAGTCAACATGGAAAAAATCAATAGCTTGATGGTCCACACTAATTTTGAGACCCAAAAAATCACCACCATCACAGCTAAAAACACACCCCTTGAGGGCCTAAAAACAAAATCATTTTAGTTCACCTTTGTGTAACAATGCTCTGTTACGCCTAAGAAAAAGTGAAGCGCAAAAGATAATTTTTTATTTATTAAGAAATTAACATCAACACATGAACACAACAACGCCTACTCAACAACATGATAAGAAAAATCAGTACCACCTACTCATCATGGAATCACTAATGACGCATTCAATGTGTCAATGAAGCATAGCGACACATAAACATAAATAACATAGAAGGTTAGCACATCATAATTATCTTGAAACAAATTACAACAACATTCAATTAGATAATGAATTTAAAATGACTACCTGCCCAACCTACCCTGAAAGGTTAGGACCTCCAGGACACATAAGAAATGCTCAAGCCCAGGTTCCAATTGATTTTGACCATTTAAGGTCTCAGGGATGGTGATTGTTCTGAGGAATAAGGATGTGTCTACATCCAACTAGCACAATCAATCCAAGCAACTAGCTAATCAACAACATCAATGATCATCCATTTCATCAATTAATCATGGTGCAAGGGTAATCAATATCGTTACCAGTCATACATCAATAATAATATATTCGATGCACACGAGAGTAAAACAATTCTAGAACAATCACAAGTCAACTTAAGTAAAAGTGCAAGAGAAAAATAGTCACTAAATCCCTCATATATCTAATAAATTCATGACTCCAGATTAGTTAACATTTAAATTCAAGGTGAAATAGAATAATGATGAAGCAATCACACACCCACTTAAATTAAGGCGCGCAAGTACATTTTGTTACTAAACTAATCATGCATCACCATTATTGTAAGGCACATGGGTAATCAAGCTAAATCATTTTACATCCATCATTAATCCAATGTGCAAGCAATCCAATAATTTAATCACAACATAATCCATGGTGCATGGTAAATTTATAACTCAATCATTCACCAATTATTAATTATTCATTTCACTAGAGAAAACTATCGATTTATCTCATGGCGCAACCAAGATATCTACTCAACCAATCATACATCAATTTAAGGGAAGCAATAGTAAATTAACACATATCGTTATACATCAATGTTGTTCATAACGCGAAATTCATCAACCTTTATATCATGGAGCACAAATGATTTATTTACTTAATTAATCACCCCTCTACATTTTCAAGACGTGCAAACAATGTAATTGTTAAATTGATCACACATCAACATTAATCAATGCGCTCATGTAATCAAATCACATCCAAACATTCAATAAATCTCTTTTAATACATGGCGCAAAATAAGTATCAATTTGAATTCATGTGCAAAGTAGTCATGTTTTTCAATGTGGCTTACAATTTAAATTGTAAAGTCCCCAACTTAGGTGTTATTAATCTATAGTAGTCCTTCAACAATTTAATTCATACTTAAGTAAATTCGATACATCACCTATAATGCATGCACGAATATAATTCTTTCATTCATTTAGAGTCTGGCCCCAAAATAAATCAAGCATTCAGTAGAGCCTTTTATTGATAGGTCATAGATATCTAAAGTGCTCATTAAAATTAACATTGAGATATAAAATGACACTTAACAACGAATATTAAACTTGAAGACTTCTAGACATCATAAGGAAAAGGATACATATAAAACTATGTGATCACATTGAAAGAAGATATCTGCCTTTGAATATTACTAACTAAAATCAAATGAAACTAAAGGACACTCCAATGTGTAGGGCATCTTCTAATGCCAAAAAAAATGTAGGAATAAGAAAAAGGCAGGGGATTAATAACTCAGAGACATGAAGGAAAACACAAGTTGGTAAATTCCCTAACAATGCAGAGATAATGAGGAAAGTTCTGGGAAAAAATAGTGAGCAACACACAAAGATAAAGAAGGTAAGAACTCATTCTGGTTCCCCCACAAGCTAACACATTTTACATAAAAAACACAGAGATGAAGATGGTAAAAAATGCATGCTGGTTTTCCCCACAAGCTAGCACATTTTACACATAAAAACGTAGAGATAAACAAGGAATAACCACATGCTGGTTTCCCCCATAGTCTGAGCACGTTTTTACATAAAAAAATGTAGAGGTAAGGAGGGTAAAAAATTTTGCTAGTTTCTCCCACAGTTTGAACACGTTTTTACACCAAAAACACAGAGGTAAGGAGGGTAAAAAATCTTGCTAGTTTTCTGCACAGTCTGAGCATGTTTTTACACCAAAACCACAGAGGTAAGGAGGGTACACACTCTTGCTAATTTCCCCCACAGTCTAAGCACGTTTTTACACCAAAAACGTAGAGGTAGGAAGGTAAAAACTCTTTCTAGTTTCCCCCACAGTCTGAGCATGTTCTTACACCAAAAACACAGAGGTAAGGGAGGTAAAAAATCTTTCTAGTTTCCCCCACAGTATGAGCACGTTTTTACACCAAAAACGCAGAGGTAAGGAGGGTAAAAACTCTTGCTAGTTTCCCCCACAGTCTGAGCATGTTTTTACACCAAAAACACAAAGGTAAGGAGGGTAAATTGCCTGGGCATCCTTCAACAAAAATGTAGAGTTCGAACATGCATTGGTAGAGTAAAATGTCATTGGAGAGTAAGCAAAAATGTGGGTAAGGATCAAAATAGTTTTTTTGATCAGTTTCAGATTTTAGCTGGAAGCGACCTCATTAGGAAAAAAATTGATTTGGAAAAAAAAATGTTATGGATCAGACAGTACAAACTCAGGTTCAAATTAAAGGGCAGTGATCAAACATTTTGTATGTAGACATTCAAGCTCATATTGAAATTAACCAGGCGGTGATCAAAAATTTATATAAGTATACATTTAGCTCAGATTTGAAATTAACAACGATTGTGGTCAAACAATTATATATGTATACATTCAAGGTCAAATTTACATTAAATTGGTGGTGAAATTATTAGGAATCCGCCTCTAGCATTTATAAAATCATATAGGAGCTTATATCTTGATCTTAAGTTCTCACATCGTTACGTAAGGTAAAAACAAAAACTAGATTATACAAATTAATCCAATGCGATTAGAAATTTAAATAAAAATATCGTAATGAAAGGAAATAAGTCTATGATGATCTCCCGCACTTGCACTTCATCCTGCTCCCCGCTTTCTAACCATGAAGACCTCACCGATACCTCCCAACAAACACTAGGGGTACTCTTCTTCCCCTTTAGCCCTCTGAGCCACAAATGGGCCATGCACAAACACAACTAGAAAAATATATCTCCTAACTTGCCTCGCAATGTCGAGCTACAACTCTCTCTTTTTCGAGCTGGGTATCCCAACTCTCACAAGAATAATCAGTCAAAGAAATTCTAGCAGCATAACTTTACACATACCAGTCATGATCCATTCCTCCTCGTAGCTGTTTCTTTTATAGAATTTATCTTAGTGTCCAGTTGCCAATTGCACATTTTTTATTTATTTTTTTAAATTAATTATGAATTACTCTCCCCCATACACTTGTCACCTGATCCCTTAGTTGCACAAAAACTTCACTACTTAATTAAATTAAATGTCAATTTCCCTCACCCATCCTAAAAGCCCTCCTAAAATTGCTCCTAGCCGTCCCTTTATTCCCTCTATTTCCTTTTTAATGGTTTACGCCTTTCTAAATCTTAGTTGTGTTTAATTTAGGGAAGTTATTTAGTTAGACTAGACTAGATTCATTTCTATGCTTCCACATTCATTTTTATATTTATTTCCTTTCTTATCTTAGTTCCAATTTGGTATTCTTTTGCACACATTTATATAATTAAATCTTTAGATACAAATTTTTACTGTTTCAATTCCTAACTTGATTTTTTTCATCCCCCATCATTTATTAAATTTATAGTCTAAATTTTTGTCTGCTTACCCACTTTAGACTTAGGTTCAAAATTTTAAACCAGACTTAGAATTTTTAAGGAGATTTTATAATTAATACAAATTACTCATTTAATAAATATTTTAAGTCTGACCATGTCAAAACAAATATTGTTTTCTAGACACCTAGGTTCATTGAGTCACCTTTATTAAAGATTGTGACGTGCCCTTCAATACTCACTTTGTGCTCCAAGGATGCCACTCGCCTTTATTCAAGTTTTAATTATGCGACGTGCCCTTCAAGACGTACTATGTGCTCCAAGGGTGTCACTTGCCTTTGACTGATTTTGGTAGTTTTCCAACCCTTGGAGTCAATACTCCATCAGACGACCTTGTGAGAGACTAAGGGCCTCTAAGGAATAAAGACCCTGCCTTATTGCGTGCCCCTTAGAATCTTCATGAGTGACTGTCTCAATCTACCCTCACGGCATTGTGGAGCTCTTGAACTAGGTAATCATTAACCTATAATTCGAGCCATAGTGGGAGTGCTAGTAGGCTGTGGCAGGGATGTTGCCACACCTCTCCCTCAATTTCTGTTTGTTGTGCATGGCCCTTTACTCCTTATGCGAGTCTGATTAGAAAGCAATCGTCATCCTGCATCCATCATGAAACACTGTCAATGATCCATAAACAACATCATAATATACCCAATCATACGTCACATATGCATAAATATAAATACCCAAACCATATACAATCCACTCCCTGACTCGATCCAGAGTCCAAGGAGGTCCATTGATGCCATAGACATTCTCAATCTGTCGAGTGTCCTGCACGCTCAGGAGAAACTTGTCAATAGAACTTGTCTATACATAGATATCAAAAACATAAAATCATAATCCAACAACATCATCATTTGAATCCATAAGTGAAACAGACAACGATATGAAAAACCAGATCACTTGCACGCAAGTGTCCTCAAAGAATAAGTCAAATAATGTGCGCACAAGAGTGGGATGTTATGTACACCCCCTCTTGGTTTAAACTTCATCCCAAAGTTTCACTGTATATAAGTAGTAATAAAGTATCTGGAAAGATCTAATATGTCTAATTATCAAACAAAATGGAAACTGCAAGCACATATCATATGCGTCCTCCCAGGTAGCCGAGTGTGGACTATAATTGTCCCACTGAACCTTCACTTGATCGACTGTTTGACGTCGTAGATGTCGAATGCGATGGTATCTAATGAAGATTGGATCCACCATGAGTGCACCCTCATCCGAACCTGCACATAACTCCTATTAATCACATGCTTAGGATCACTAACATAAAGTCTCAAACAGATACAAGATAAACATCATGCAACACCTCAAAGAATGAGGCACAACTAGTTGATAGTACAATCTTCATAATTACTGTCAATGCGACGCGCATCAGAATAACTCTTTTGTCGATCTTGCGATTCTTTAATCCTTTGTCTTATCATTTGAATTTGTTCTTCCATTTCTTGGATCGCTTTTGGTCCTATTAGGACCCTATCCTTAAGTCAATTCTATCCCAAGGCGTCTGACATGGACTCCCGAAAAGAAACTCAAATGGCGCCATCTTAATGGTGCTTTTATAGTTGTTGTTGTATGAAAACTCTACCAGTGGCAAGAACTCCTCCCAACGCTTCTATTGTTCCATCACATACATATGCAACATATATTCCAAGATTTGGTTCATTCTTTCTATCTTCCCGTCTTTCTCCAGGTGATAGGAAGTACTAAATTTAAGTTGGGTTCACAAGGCCTCTTGGAAACTAGTCCAAAATCATCCTGTAAACACTGATCCTCGATCATATATAATCCTCTTAGGAACACCATGAAATCTCACAATCTCGCTGAAGAAAACTCTAGCTATGTTTGGCACTTGATACGTCATACGCACAGGGATAAAATGTGCACTCTTCGTCAGATTGTCAACTACAATGATAATCGAGTCATGCCTCCTTGTCGTCAGCGACAATCCAACAATGAATTCCATCAAAATGACCTCCCATTTCGATTCTGAAATAGCGTGTGGCTGTAGTAATCCTGTCAGATTTCGATTTTCAGCCTTCACCTGCTGACATTCTAGACATCTCACCACATAGTTGACTATGTCCACCTTCATTCCTTTCCAGAAGAATAAGGATTTAACGTTTTCCCTCATCTTCGTGACTTATGGGCGAGCCATGTACACTACTCTATGAACTTCGTTTAAGATCAAACTTCTCAACTTGTTTTTAGGCGATATGTAAATCCAATTATTATATCTCATTAATCTGTCATTGTCCACAGTAAGTCCCTCAAACTATGGTACCAACATGGTGTCTTGTCTGATATTTTCCTTAACCTCTTTATACCATTCATCATCGCGCTTTATAGTTAGAATCTTTTCATGAAGGTTCGTCTAAAGAGGTATCATAGAAAATATGCATGGTCTCAAACTCAATGCATCTACCACTTTATTCATTGTTCCTTTTATGTAGGTAATCTTGAAATCGTACTCGCTAAGCAGTTATGACCAACTCCTTTGTCGCGCGTTCAAGTCACTCTGCATAAAAATGTGCTTCAAACCACAATGGTTTGTTTTCAGTTTGAATTTCCATCCAATCAGGTAGTGTATCCACACTCTTAGGGCATACACCATGGCCAATAACTCCAAATCGTGTGTCACATAGTTCTCCTCATGCCTTCTTAACTTCCTTGAGATGTAAGTGATCACTCAACCATCTTTCATCAAGCCTCCGACTAAGCCTTCCTTGGATGCGTCTGTGCATGCCAAGAATTCCTCATCCATGTCAAGGACCTTTAGTATTGGCGTTGTCGTCAAAATCTCCTTGAGCCTTCGAAATTCTTCCGTGCATTTCTCGGTCCATACAAACTTCTTGTTTTTCTTCTTCAATTCCGTAATCAAATTTTCTATCTTCAAAAAACCTTCGACGAACCGTCGATAATATCCAACTAAACACATGAAGCTACGTACTTTTGGTACATTCGTCGGCACAGACCATACCATAATATCCTCTACCTTTTCTGGATCCACAGAAATTCCTTCGCCGGATATAACATGCCCTATATAATGAATCCTCGATCGATAAAAATCACATTTCAACAGTTCCCTGTATAATTTGTTTTGTTGTAAACACTATAGAACGAAGATAAAATGTTCGTCATGTTCTTCCATCATCCGAGAATATATCAAAATATCGTAAATGAATACTTGAACAAACTTATCCAAGTATTCACAGAACACCCCATTCATCAAGCTCATGAATACCCCTGGGGCGTTTGTCAGTCCAAACAGTAAAATGGTAAACTCATAATGTCCAAACCTCATCTTGAATGTGGTCTTAGGAATGCCTTCCTCCTTGATCCGTAACTGGTGATATCCTGATCTCAAGTCGATCCTCGAAAACACCGCCGCGCCCTTCATTTGATCAAACAAATAGTCTATTCTTGGCAACATATATTTGTTCTTGATCATTGCCTTATTCAATTGATGGTAATCAATGCAGAGTCTCCACGACCCATCCTTCTTCCGTCTGAAAATAACAGGCACATCCCAAGGTGACACACTTGGACGTATAATCCCTAGGTCCAACAACTCCTTTAGTTTCATTTTCAACTCCTGTAACTCAGGCGTTGACATCTGATACGACATTCTTGCTATCGGTTTAGTTCTAGGTTTTAAGTCGATGGTAAATTCCATCTTTCCTTCGGGAAACAAACATAGTAACTCTTCTAGGAACTCATCTGCAACTCTCATACTACCAGAAGGTTTTATAATCCTTTGCCACACCCTGGTCGTTCAGTGCCGAGAATGCATAGGACTTGCATCCTTGCGGCAAATTTTGGTTGGTGATTGTGCCTGACGTCTCGAGCACAATGGACTAGTGCTCGGCCTGGTATTTATTCATTGTTGCGTGAATCATGTGGTCATTTCCCAATCTCCAAATGTAGTGGGTCCTATTGATCTCGCTGCTTTGACCCTCTCAACCGGACAGTCGCACTGGTAAAGTGGATCTCCACTTGTCCAACATCTGGTCTTCAGTCGAGTACTCCTGGTCCCCGAAGTAGAATTTGATGGCCCACCAGCCTGAAACCCTAGTCTCTTCCACTGAACAAGCCTAACGACTGTTGTTGTTGATTCGGTGGTCCCCTATGGGGAGTTCCCTACTGGGGAGTCGGTCGTTGAGGTGTCGTGAACGCATATCCTCTCAATGTATCCCAATACCTTGAAGAAAGTATAGCTGGAGTCTGATGTTGTTGTGCACCAGACGTTGCATGTCCCACCGGTCTTGCATGAGTCCTGCGTTGACCCTCACTGATCAGCTCTTCCTCAGCTACGAGGGCCTTCTGGACTGCATCATGCAACGTTTGAGGCATTAGGATCCTCACTTTCACACGTATGCTGACGTTTAATGCCATCACAAACTTGCTAACCTTCAACTTTTTCGTGCTCATATGTGGAGCATACCTAAGTTTCTCCATGAAATAGGCCTCGTACTCGAGCACCATATGACTACCCTGTCGCAAGGCGTTGAACTCATTGAGCTGACACATAATGAATTCCTCTGACAATTACCTTTCCCAAAACCGCTCCTTGAACATTTCCCATGACACGTCTTCAACGACCATGTTCAATTGTGGAAGGAGTGTCTTCCACCATAGAAGAGTTCTCCCCTTTAGCTGAAATATTGTTGTGCAAACTTTCATGTTGGAGGTGTAGTCATGATGTGAGAAGCACATCGCCAAGTTATCCAACCATGCCGTAGAGTTTGTGCCATCCATGGCACCCAATAAATTGAGGACTTGACCATCTTGAGTTCTTCGTGAATGCTACCAACACCAGATGGGGCATGCTATGGACCCTCAGGGGGGTACAGACGCCCTGGCTTCATCTCTTCCAGACGGTTAATCAAGGCCTATAAAATTTCCCTAGAAGGACCTTGTCAGGCCATCCACATCCCTTACAACAACCAACTCCTTCCAAAAGACTTGTTCTTCCCCTTAGGGGTTATACCCCTAGGGCGCAGGTGCTTCTAGAGGTGTCGCACCTCCTCCCATAGCACCACGTTGTGAATCTCCGCGACGTCCTCTAACCATGATTACCACATGGACATGTTAAAATTTTAAATAGAACTAATTTATTCAAATGTATAATACAGTGGAAGGCGTGATGATCGATAGTCGCAGGGTTGAACCCACTCTGATACCATATGTAACAAACCTCTGTTACACCTAAGAAAAATCGAAGCACAAAAGGTAAATTTTTTTTATTAAGAAATTAACATCAACACATTATCACAACAATTCCTACTCAATAACATCATAAGCAAAAGTAGTACCGATTACTCATCATGGAATCAATAACGATGCATTCAACGTGTCAACGAAGGATAGTGACACATAAACATAAATAGCGTAGCAGGTTATCACATCATAATTGTCTTGAAACAAATTACAACAACATTCAATCAGATAATGAATATAAAATGACTACCCACCCAACCTACCCTGTAAGGTTAGGACCTCCAGGACACATAAGCAACACACAAGCCCAGGTTCCAATTGATTTTAACCATTTAAGGTCTCAGGGTTGGCGACTGTTCTGAGGAACAAGGAGGTGTCTACATTGTTGGACAACTGAGAGGGGGGGGGTGAAAACCTCTTCTTCTTGATATGATAAGTAATCTTTATTTTATGTACATTATCATTCTTATGAGCTCCAACTCCTCTTGAGGCTACAACCTCTGTTTTACAACTCTCTGGTTTCTCTAGCACCTACTAGAAGGAAGCACTAACTCCCTGGTTTCTCTAGCACCCACTAGAAGGAAGAACCAAATCCCTAAGTGTTCCAGCACCAACTGGATGGAAGCACCGACTTCCAGTCAAATAGGCACCGACCTGTATAATAGAGAACAATAGTTCTCCCTTGCACCACCCTGGTTTTTCTCACTGCAACCAGATGGAAGCTACAACTCCCTATATTCAAGCACCCACTTGAACTTATGAGGACAACAGTCCTCCCTAGAACCTCCCTACCACCCTGAAAATAAAAAAATTGTTCCTGAAACTTATTATAGTGATACAGTATTTTTCAAAAAGATTACCAGTCTCATCATTGTTCTGTTGCACTGCTCTGCTCTGTCTGCATCGGTGTTTTTCCCGCTCGCACCTCCTTGAGTTTTCTATTTTTCTGCTCTGTCTCTGGATGCACACCTCATATTTATCTTCCTCTCTCAAATAAGAATTTCTACTCTATCTCTTTCTTCTATGATTTATGCTCCGTGTATTATTTCCATTCAATGCGCTACACCTCTTCTGTGCATTTCAACTCTTGCACACAACATGCTTCTACCCGCATGAATAACTCTCAACAACAACAACTCTCTATTATTTGTTTTGCATATATTTATTATGCCAATTCATCTATCAAATCATACACCTAACTCTTCATTGTCTCTGGTGATCATGCTGAGTCTGTTCTTCATCAATGACCGTTATGCTGAGACTATTCGTCATCAGTGCCCACTACTGAGATTCTTTGCCTATTTCTGGTAGTGCGATCCTTCATCTTCTCTGTTACAATTGAGATTATCCTCTCTGTTACAGTTACATAATTCAACGCTTTCCCATCTATCAATTTTCTCTATGATGAGTCTTCATTCCACTAGTAGTTACCTCAAGAATCTTCGGCTCCTCTGGCAATCACCCTACTACTCCTCGAATTCTTTGGCAGATGCAATCACTTCGTTTTGGAAGTTACTAAGAATACTTCCGCGCATTCATCCCTTTGGCACCTTTTCCCTTCCTGAGAATAAATTCATAGTGGGCGCTAGCTCTTCTTGTTAATCCCTTTCCTTTCACGTGACCACCGACGGTGACCATACACCTAACCAACAGTCATTTCATGATTTTGTGTTTTGTGATGTTGACTGTGAGTCACCTCGATTTTCCCAACTCGCAAAACTCTGAGGTGGAGCCTAGAAATGATATCTCCTTCCTTAACCTTCATCAATGTGACCATGGTTGTGACCACATGCCTCACTTCTGAAACTACACTTGCCAAATCAACAATCCAGATCTCTTCGTGATTCAATGGTTGAGATCTCCTTTTTCTCGTTTTGTGATGTCAAAGGTTGGATCACCTCCCTTCTTCCGATTCTTGAACTCACGATTGCGTTAGATCAACGACCCACAATCCTTTGTGATCCGATGACCCATATATTTTCACGACTTCGCATTTCAGAGATTCAGCTATGAGTTGCCTCGATTCTCCCAACTCACGAAATCTGAAATACTCCATATCAGATCAACGGTTGAGATCTCTCCCTTTGATCGACGATTGCGATCAAATCACGATTTCACGTTTCTTGAAATCAAAGGTTAGAGAACCTCCTTTCTTTGACTCCCGATTTCCTGATACCTACTTCAGATCAACAACCCACGATCTTTCGTATTTCAATGGTCTAGATATCTTCTTCAAGAACTTGGACTTCATTCTTCATCGTGCCAGATCAATGGTCCACGATCTTCAGTGATCCAATGGTCCAGATCATTTCATGAATTTGAATTTAGTGAGTTACTCCAACTCTCACCTTTGACTCTTCCAGTTTGTGAGTCAGCGAAATGCTGATCTCTCGCCACGTTTCCTTCCCAGCATCAACGACTAGGATCAACTCCACTCTATCCCTTGCAAATATTTTGAAGTTTGATTCTTCGAACTCCCAGATATGCTGCCTCATGTCAACCCTGATGATGGATGGTTCCGATGACTTAGAAACTTGTCTCGTGCACTTTCCTTGGGAGCCAATGGCTATTGGTCCACATAATCAGATCTAACAATTGAGATCTGTTCTCCTCTTCTCTGCACGCTCGTTCCTCCTATCTGGACACTAATTTGACAACCTGGATCATTCAAAGTGCTCAATCCAATGGTCAGTGTCTCTCCTCCTCCTGAACTTTGGATTTATCAAACCTCTAAGTGTCAAAGGCCATGACCTTTGATCCTTCTACGAGCCTTGATGTATGGGATCTCATCTGCGCATCTCAAAATGCTATCTCTCTTGAGCTTTGGAAATGAAGTTAGCCTCGTTCTTGGCGCACACTTTCACTCTGCGTGCAACTCAGCACTATCTCTTATGAGATTCTCGAGCTTTCTCTTTTGCATCTTCCCAAAAGACTTCTGATGCTCGCCTAGCACATTCTTCCTATAATCATGCCATCTTTGTTGTTGTTCTTGCCATCAATGACAAGAACACTCTTCGTGTAAACATCATTGCTACTGTTCTTGCTGTCAATGACAAGCACACTCTTCTTGTAAACTTGCCAACAATCTCCCCCTTTGGCATTGATGGCAACCCTGAAAGGCTGCTCTGTTCTACTTATACCTCCAACTGTAGCATCTGGACCACTCCTTTTCTCCCCTTTTGACATCAATGTCAAAGAAAACATGCTCCCCCTAAGCTGTTGCAGTACTGTGAAAAGGTATCATATATTTAACCAATACATACTCCCCCTGACATGATGGACTCTCTTAGGTTGATAATGGGGTCACACCCAACTTCTGGTGTCGATACTCAAACTAAGATTTTGCAAGCAGTTTAGTGAAGATATTAGCAATCTGATCTTTGGATGGAGTATAATGTACAGAAACAACAATGTTGGTCACGTGTTCCATCAATAAGTGATCCTTGATGGGTGCATGCTTGGTCATGGAGTGAAATACATGATTCTTTGACACACTAATTGCACTAGTATTATCACAATGAATTGGAATTAGTGCAATATATTTTACCTCCAAGTCTGCAAGTGTCTGAATCATCCATAATAATTGGGTACAGTAAGTGGCAACTGCAATGTACTCAGCTTTTGTAGTAGATAATGAAATCAAACCTTGCTTCTTACTCAACCATGATACAATGGAATCTCCTAAGAAGAATGCACCTCCACTCGTGCTTTTCCTTTCATCCACGTAGTTAGCCCAATCAACATCTGAATAGACTGATAGTTTAAAATTCCGATTCCTAGGATACCATAGGCCATAGTCCATTGTTCCTTTCAAGTATCTGAATATTCATTTGAAAACTAACAGATGGCTTTGTTTAGGTGCATCCTGATACCTTCCTACCATTCCAACAACATGCATTATGTTTGGACGGGATGTTGTGATGTACAATAGGCTACCTATCATAGACCTATATGAACTCTGATCAACATCAGGTGAGTCATCATCCTTGCTTAACTTGCATCCAGTGACCATAGGTGTGGAATCTTCCATTTGAAACATTTTCAACATTTCTCTTAGATATTTCACATGAGAAAGAAATAATCCTTCAGACCTCTGAGTAATTTGCAGATCAAGAAAAAAGGACAGTTCCCCTATCATAGACATTTCAAATTCAGACTGCATGGCAGAATAAAACCATTGTACCAATGAAGCATTATTGCTTCTGAAGATGATGTCATCTACATAGACCAACACAATGAGCAGATCATTACCCTATGTTTTGATATATAGATTGTTGTCAACCATTCCTCTCTTGAACCCTTTTTCTTGAAGATACTTATCCAGTCTATAATACCAAGCACGAGGAGCTTGTTTCAACCCATATAAGGCTTTCTTTAGCTTGCACACAAAGTCAGGGTTATCTGACACTTGGAAACCCTCTGGTTGTTCCATATAGACTTCTTCTTTTAGATCTCCATTTAGAAAATCTGACTTGACATCCAGTTGATAGACTTTAAACTGTTTATGAAAAGCATAGGCAAGAAACATTCTAATAGCTTCTAATCTTGCTATAGGAGCAAATGTTTCATGAAAATCCAGTCCTTCTATTTGAGCATATCCTTTGCATACCAATCTAGCCTTATTTCTTACAATATTTCCTTACTCATTCATCTTATTTTTGTAGACCCATTTTGATCCTATTACATTTTTATTCATTGGCCTAGGAAGGAGTTCCCAAGTGTCATTCTTTTCAATCTGGTCCAGTTCCTCATTCATTGATTTTACCCGTTTTATTTCTTTACTGGATTCATTAAAGTTCTTGGGTTCCACCATGGATATGAAGGCCATATGTGATTGCTCGGTGTCTTTGATTATCCTTCTCTTGGTTTGTACACCTTTGTCCTTCTCACCAATTATCTGACTTTTAGGATGATTCTTTTGAGTAATTCTAGAGGAAGAATTTGGTGCTCATTGTTGTCCTGACTCTTCTTGTCTGGGTGTCTCTTCTCCATCTGATTCTTGGACCTGTTCATCTTCAGTTCCATCTATGTCCTCTGTAGTAGACTCAATATTGCTCACCTCTCTTACTGGGACTCCTTCATCAACCTTTAAATCAATGTAATCAACTAATTTATGCAATCTTTTATTAAAGCATATATATCCTTTACTATTGGTAGCATATCCTAAGAAGATGCCTTCATCATCCCTATCATCATACTTGCCAAGGTTTTCATTATTATTCTTTACGTAGCACTTACTCCCAAATACTTTGAATTGTTTGATTGAAGCAGGTCTTCCATACCACAGTTCATAAGGTGTCTTGTCACTATGTGGTCTCAGGTGGGATTTGTTAAGAATATGGATTGTTGTGTGTATTGCTTCTACCTAGTAGGTTTGACCAATGTTATTCTCATTCATCATTGACCTGGCCATTTGCTGAACTGATCTATTTTGCCTCTCAAATACTCCATTTTGTTGTGGAGTTCCTGGGATTGTGTATTCTCTCTTGATCCCATGTTTATCATAGAATCCCTTGAAATCACTTCACATAAATTCTCCTCCTCTGTCCAACCTTACTGCTTTTAACCTCTTACCTGTTTGATTCTCAGTTAAAGACTTAAATATTTTAAATTTCTCAAATGCTTCAGCTTTTTGTTTGAGAAAATCAACCCAAGTAAGTCTGGAGTAATCATCAATGATTAGCATAAAGTAGTTTTCCTTCCCCGTCCCTTCCTGTCTTGATGGTCCACATAAATCCACATGAACTAATTGGAGTGGTTTCTCTGTTGAAGTAGAGCTCTTGGATTTGAACCGTGTCTTGGTTAGCTTTCCTGCTTGGCAGGGTTTACACACAGAGTCTTGTGGCTTTGATATTCTTGGAAGATATTTTACTGCCTCAAGATTTTTGAGCTTGATTAAGTGGTCAAAGTTTAGATGTCCAAGTCTCATATGCCATAACCATATTTCATCATGTTTTCTTAGGTGACATTCTTCTTTATCTTCTTTCAACACATATAAATTATTTTTTGTTCTTATTCCTTTAGCCACCACTTGTATTGAGTTTACAAACTTTGTCTTACAATCCTTGGAAGTGAACACCACTTCACATCCTCTATCACAAATTTGACTTACACTGAGCAAATTATGTTTCAGCTCATCTACAAGAAGAACATCCTAGGATTTTCCTTAACCATTACTCAAACTCACCATCCCTTTACCCTTGATTTTACTTGTTTCATCATTTCCAAAGGTTACATTTCCTGTTTTTCTTTTACTTATAGACATAAACTTATCCTTGTCTCCAGTCATACACAGAGTCTTGTGGCTTTGATATTCTTGGAAGATATTTTACTGCCTCAAGATTTTTGAGCTTGATTAAGTGGTCAAAGTTTAGATGTCCAAGTCTCCTATGCCATAACCATCTTTCATCATGTTTTCTTAGATGACATTCTTCTTTATCTTCTTTCAACACATATAAATTATTTTTTGTTCTTATTCCTTTAGCCACCACTTGTCTTGAGTTTACAAACTTTATCTTACAATCCTTGGAAGTGAACACCACTTCACATCCTCTATCACGAATTTGACTTACACTGAGCAAATTATGTTTCAGCTCATCTACAAGAAGAACATCCTAGGATTTTCCTTTACCATTACTCAAACTCACCATGCCTTTACCCTTGATTTTACCTGTTTCATCATTTCCAAAGGTTACATTTCTTTTACTTATAGACATAAACTTATCCTTGTCTCCAGTCATGTGCTTGGAACATCCACTGTCTATATACCAGGGGTCTTTTTGTTTTTGAGCTGAAAGTACTAGACCACATTTTTCACTATCTTTCTTTTTCCATGTGCTGGCATTTCTAGCTAAAGGATTTATTCTTGGATTTGCCTTGTACTTTGTCAGATGGCAATTTTCATCTTTGTGGCCGAAGTTATGACAGTTATAACATTCGAGTTCATTGTTCAGTAGGTCAAAGTGATTGGTGCTATGTTGTCTATTCATTGGTTGCTTAGTTCTATGTTGTAAAGATTGTTTATTTCTTGACCTCCTCACTTGAATGTCTCTAAACTTTATTTGACAATTTGCAATCTTATGACCAAAATTAGAACAGTAAAAATAGTAACCATGGAAGAAATTTTGGTACCTGAAGGATGGACTTCTTCTTGGAATTTGTTGCTCCATCTTCTGATCTCTTTTTTTTTATCAGGGATCATATTGTCTTTATTAGCTTTTGGTGACAGAGTATTCTCATGGTTTGATTGTTTGCTGACTTGGAACTTAATCATCTTTAATGGATCTTTGCTTTCTGGCTGTTTGTTACTTGAACCATTTACATACCCTAATCCAGTCTTCAACAAAGGAGATATGTATTTTCTCAGAATGTCGTCAAGTTCTGTGGTGGCTTTAATGCTCGGAAAATTTTGGATATATAACGTTTTAAACTTCTCCATCTCTTTTATGGTTTTTACCTCCTCTTCTTCCAAGGCTTCACATCTTGCCTTATTTTTTGATAATTGTTCTTTTAGAATGTCCTCTATTTTATTTGCCTCTTCTAATTCCACTTTTAGCAGGGAAAATTCTTCTAGAGCACTGATCAATTCTCCTTCCAAGTCAACCATAACTTCTTCATCGTCAATATCACTTCATGTTCTTTTATTACCATAATCCTCTTTGGCCATAAGAATAAATTCATTAATCTTATTTTCACAGGAAGAGTCACTATCTGTGTCTTCTGAAGAGTAATCATTGTTTACACATAAAATTTTATTTTTAACAAATCTCTTGGGTGTGTACTTCTTTTCACCTTCGGAATTCTGATCCTATTTCTTGTGTGAACACTTAGATGCAAAGTGACCTATCTTTCCACATTTAAAACATTTGAAGGGAAATTTGCCTTGGTACTTTCCTGATCCTTTCTTTAGTCTTCTCACAATTTTTTCTTCAATTTCACCAGTCTCAGAATCCTCATTCTTATTTTCTTTAAATGATGCTTCTCTAGAGGTGGGTTTATCTTTAACTATCCTCATTTCATATGTAGTCAATGTTCCCAGAAGTTGATCAAAAGCCAAAGCTTTTAGATCATTAAGTTCTTCTATAGCAGAAACCTTTGGGTTGAACCTATCTGGCAGAGATCTCAAAATTTTCTAAACTAAAGAGGCTTCCTCAATTTTTTCACCAAGTGCTTTCATTGCATTTACTAGTTCTTCAACTCTCAGAATGTAATTCCTAATAGTTTCATCCTCTTTCATCTTTAGTTGTTCAAACTGTACTCTATAGGTTTGAAGCTTGGCGTCCTTTACCTTCTCATTTCCTTCATAACTGCTAATTAGTTTGTCTCACATTTCTTTGGCAGTTTCTAAGTGCATAACTTTTACAAATTATGCTTCTGCAAGCCCACTCAGAATAACATTCATATCCTTAGCGTTGAAGCTGAATTCTAGCTTGTCATCCTTATTAGCTAGTACAATCAGCTTTACATAACCAATCTCTACCACATCCCATACATCTGCACCTAAATCCATTATGTAGGTTCTCATCCTAACTTTCCAGAAGGCAAAGTTTGTTCCATTGAATAGGGGGGCCTTATTGGTTGAATTTCCTTCATGGATAGTCATGTTTAAGCTCTAGGATCTACCCTTAGATAAAAGGAACCTTCTTTGATACCAATTTTTGGGCAACTGAGAGGGGGGGTGAATAAGTTGTTACTGTTCTTAAACAATTATGCCCACTTTAAAATCTTTACAGAACACTCTATGACAATCACAATAATGCAGGGAAGTAAGAAATAGAATACTCAACATCAATCACACACATGAAATATACAGAGATAGATATTTCCTGAGGAAACACATAAAGGGAAAAACCTCTTCTTCTTGATATGATAAGTAATCTTTATTTTTTGTACATTATCATTCTTATGAGCTCCAATTACTCTTGAGGATACAACCTTTGTTTTACAAGCTGCAACTTGCTAAGAGCACCAACTCTCTGGTTTCTCTAGCACCCACTAGAAGGAAGCACCAAATCCCTGGTTTCTCTAGCACCCACTAGAAGGAAGCACCAAATCCCTAAGTGTTCCAACACCAAATGGATGGAAGCACTGACTTCCTGTCACACAGGCACCGACCTATATAAAATAGAACAATAGTTCTCCCTTGCACCACCCTGCCACCCTGGTTTTTCTGGCTGCAACCAGATGGAAGCTACAACTCCATGTGTTCAAACACCCACTTGAAATTCTGAGGAAAATAATCCTCCCTAGCACCTCCCTACCACCCTGAATATAAAAAATTTGTTCCTAAAACTTATTATAGTGATACAATATTTTTAAAAAATATTACCAATCTCATCATTATTTTGTTGCACTGCTCTTCTCTGCCTGCATCAGTGTTTTTCTGCTCGCACCTCCTTGAGTTTTCTGTTTTTCTGCTTTGTCTCTGGATGCACACCTCATCTTTCTCTTCCTCTCTCAGATAAGAATTTCTTCTCTATATATTTCTTCTGCACTTTATGCTCAGTGTATTATTTCCATTCAATGTGCTACACCTCTTTTGTGCATTTCAGCTCTTGCACACAACATGCTTCTACCCGCAGGAATAACTCTCAATAGAAGAAACCCTCTATTCTTTGTTCTGTGTATATTTATGATGCCAAGTCCTCTGTCAGATCATACACCTAAATCTTCATTGTCTCTGGCGATCATGCTGAGTCTATTCTTCATCAGTGACCATTATGCTGAGACTATTCATCATCAGTGGCCGCTCTTAAGATTCTTTGCATGTTTCTGGCAGTGCGACCCTTCATATTCTCTGTTACAGTTGAGATTATCCTCTCTGTTATAGTTACATACTTCAACGTTTTCCCATATGTCAATTGTCTCTATGATGCGTCTTCATTCCACTAGTAGTTACCTTGAGACTCTTCGACTCCTCTGGCATTCACCCTACTTCTCCTCGAATTCTCTGGCAATTACTGAGAAAAACTTCGCGCGTTCATCCTTTTGGCACCTTTTCCCTTCCTGAGAATAAATTCATAGTGGGCGCTAGCTCTTCTTGCTAAGCCCCTTCCTTTCACGTGACCACCAGCAGTGACCATACGCCTAACCAACAGTCGTTTCATGATTTTGCGTTTCACGATGTTGACTATGAGTCACCTCGATTTTCCCAACTCGCAAAACTCCAAGGTGGATCCTAGAAATGCTATCTCCTTCCTTAACCTTCATCAATGTGACCATGGTTGTGACCACATGCCTCACTTCCGAAACTACGCTTTCCAGATCAATGGTCCAGATCTCTTTGTGATTCAATGGTTGAGATCTCCTTTTTCATGTTTCACGATGTCAAAGGTTGGCTCACCTCCCTTCTTCTGATTCCTGAACTCGCGATTGTGTTAGATCAATGACCCACAATCCTTTGTGATCCGACAACCCAGATCTTTTCATGAATTTGCATTTTAGATATTCAGCTGCGAGTTTCCTCGATTCTCCCAACTCACAAAATCTGAAATACTCCATATTAGATCAACGGTCAAGATCTCTCCCTTTGATTGATGACTGCGATCAAATCGTGATTTCGCGTTTCGTGACTTAAAAGGTTAGAGAACCTCCTTTTTTCGACTCCTGATTTACCGATACCTGCTCCAGATCAACGACCTATGATATTTCATATTTCAACGGTCTATATCTCTTCATAGAGAACTCAAACTTCATTCTTCGTAGTGCCAGATCAACGGTCCACGATCCTCAGTGATCCGACAGTCCAAATCATTTCATGAGTTCCTCCAACTCTCACCTTTGAGTCCTCCAGTGTGCGAGTCAGCAAAATTCTGATCTCTCGCCAAATGTCCTTCCCAACATCAATGACTAGGATCGACTCCACTCTATCCCTTGCAAATATTTCAAAGTTTGATTCTTCGAACTCCTGGATCTGTTGCCTCCTGTCAACCCTAACGATGGATGATTCCGATGACTTCGAAACTTGTCTCATGCACTTTCCTTGGTATCCATAGGATGTTGGTCCACGTACTTAGATCTAATGGTTGAGATTTGTTCTCCTCTTCTCTGCACACTCATTCCTCCTATCTGGACTCTGATCTGATGGTCTAGATCATTCACAGTGCTCGATCCAACGGTCACTGTCGCTCCTCCTCCCAAACTTTTACTTTCTCAAACCTCTAAGTGTCAAAGGCCATGACCTTTGATCCTTCTGCGAGCCTTGATGTATGGGATCTCATCTGCGTGTCTTAGAATGCTATCTCTCCCGAGCTTTGGAAATGAAGTTAGCCTCATTCCTGGTGCACACTTGCGCTCTATGTGAAACTCAACACTATCTCTTCTGAGCTTCTCAAGCTTGCTCTTCCACGTCTTCCCAAAAGACTTTTGGTGCCCACCTTGCACATTCTGCCTGTAATCATGCCATCGGTGGTGTTGTTCTTGCTATCAATGAAAATCACACTCTTCTTGTAAACATCATTGTTGCTGTTCTTGCCATCAATCACAAGCACACTCTTCCTGTAAAATTGCCAACATACATCCCACTAGCATAATCAATCCAAGAAAATATCTAATCAACAACATCAATGATCATCCATTTCATCAATCCATCAATCTTATTCATCAATTGATCATGACACAAGGGTAATCAGTTTCGTTATCAATCATACATCAACAATTAAATATTCGATGCACAAGAGAGTAAAACAATTCTAGAACAATCACAAGTCAACTTAAGTAAAAGCGCAAGAGAAAGCTAGTCACTAAATCCATCATATATCTAATAAATTCATGACACCATATTAGTTAACATTTAAATTCAAGGTGCAAAAGAATAATGACGAAACAATCACATCCCCACTTAAATTAAGGCGCGCAAGTAAATTTTGGTACTAAACTAATCATGCATCACCATTATTGAAAAGTGATGCAGGAGCATCGCGACTACCAAAGCAAGCGTGGAGCCAGCGCATGTGTTTTTAAACACATGACATATAAGCTTGATAATTTTCATTAAAGATGAAGCACCTTATCTTTCAATGAAACATTTATGAAGGAGCGCCTGTTGTATTGTATCAGACCTCGAGCCTTACACTCTTGTTTGAAGTAGATAGGAGGCATTTAATAGACTTAATGTAGGTAGATAGGATTTTTATTTCCAGATTAGACAGTTTTAGAGTTCGAGAGGGAAAACGGATATAGACACCCTCCTTTGTATCATTGTAACATTATCAAACATTCATGAGCAAGGAGAGAAGAGCAAGCAAAAAAAATTGTGAAGAACACCCATGTACAGGCATTTGAATTAATAGAAGAAAGATTCAAATTCATGGCTGGTGTTGTTTCTCTGTATATATTGTCCATGTGCTTATGAATGTTTGTTTTCTGGTTATGCATTTGCTTTGTATAGGCTGTGCATGAGATTTCATGTTTGAAACTGAAGTCTGAAGGAGAGATGGAATGAGTTTCAATTGTTTCTTTGTTTGAGCCAGGAGATTCCTGCAAGGTGTGCAGTGGAATTCATTCGCAAGGGAGTGCGTTGATGAAGGATCAGCAGTTTTACTTTGTTCTCATTCACCCCGAAGTGGAAGGGAGTTGTTGAAGCCGTGAAAAGAGTGCGCAGGCTGGAGAGGAAGCCTCAGTTGCAAATCTGAGTGAAGAGAAATCGAAAACTGTTGTTGCAGGAAGTGCGCAGAGTTGGGTAGATTCAACACTTGGGAAAGCTGTTGAATATTGAGTGCAAAGGAGCGCGCATAAAGAAATCTCTTTTCTAAGAGATCGAGAAACTGTGAAGAGAGCTCAGGAGGAAGAGAGGCCTTCAGAATTATTGAAAGGGTGCACAGGAGAGTTCATACAAGAAATCCCTAAGAAGGAAGAAATCGACGGCCATGATCTCATAGAGGAGACCGAAAAAACTCGTCAGCCAGTGGATCTCGTGAAAGTACGAGGAGGTTACGACCACAACCGAGCCCAAGTTCAAGAGATTGTTGAGCCGTTGGATCAATGGGTGTTTTCCCGTCAGCCGTTAGATCACGGGAAAGTTGCACTGGGTTTAAGCTCTAGTGTGTCGAGAAGGAGTCATCGGGATTTCAGAGTCATCGGGGTTTTCATAGGGTAAGAATCAGAGACCTTGAAAGTCCCGAAAACCCGAGAAGAGATCCTAGCCGTTGATCCCGATAGGACACGTGTTAGCGTTCTAGGAATTCATCGAGATTTTGGAGGCATCGGGGTTTTACAAGTCGAGAGGACTGAGGCCTTTTAAGTCTCGAAACCCCGACAGAGAATCTCAGCCATTCATCTCGGCTGAACACGTGTCAAGTAGTAGGGATTCATCGGGGTTCCGTTCATCGGAGAATCGGGGTTTCCGGAGACAGGAGACTCGAACATATAGAAATCACGATCTGTGATTTCCCGATAGGATCAGAGCCGTTGATCATAGCAGGGACACGTGGCGGGAGATTCCGGAGAGTCAGAGTTCGGCATTTTGGGGTTTCCGCATACAACAGAATGGTTGCATTAGAAATCGCGATTTCGAGATACCTGATAGTGCGACGAGGAAGGGGTGACGTGGAGGAGAGCGCCCACACGTGCATCGAGGTTCAACATTTCAGAGTTCTCGGTGACGAGAGAATCATGACTAGAGAAATCGCGATATCCCGATACGCGATTTCCCGACAGGGTTAAGGCCCATGGTGGAGGACAGGTGTCGGAAGGTCCAACCCTGCCGTGGGACGACGCCAGGTGGCATCGGAAGTCGGGGATTGGAATTCCCAAGAGCGTGAGTTCTTCGCATTGCAAACCCGCGAAGTCTGAAAATCTGATAGGGAAAAAGGGCTGTGGTCTCGGGACCAACAGGTCGCATGTAAAAAGGAGTTAGCCGGAGGGGGCTAAAGAGTGTAGAGGCGCCATCGCTAATCGGGAGTCAGGGATCCGTGAGAGCAGTGGATCACGATAGTGTGAATGCCAATTTCCCGACGGGAGAATTCCCGACAGAATCAAGGAACACGTGAGTGAATATCTCATCGGGGTTTGGGGAATTGTGAGACCCGATCTTGTGAGTGCAGAACTCGCGAAAGCGCGAGGCCCGATTTCCCAATACGACAAGGGAGATCATAAAGAGCATCATGTGGGTGCAGAAAACTCCCGATAAGGGAGTTGAAGAGTATTTTAGTTCTTCGGGCCAGTGAAGAAGAAGGTCATGGTGGGAGCAGGTGTGCCCTGGGGTGGCGTGTTCACTTCAGAGTGGTATCAGAGCGAGAAAATGTCTTTGTTTTCTGTAGTAGAGAGGAAGGAAGGAAAAAAAATTCACCATGCCGCCCAGAAGAGAAAGACAGTCACCTGAACCCGAGGATAGGGAGGTGAGAAGAAGGGGAAGACCAGTAGCTAATCCAGAAATGGAAAGGCAGATACGAGATCTTCGAGCGAGGCTGGAAGATATGGATGCAACGCAGAGACGCACAACAAATGCTGGAGATCTAAGTGACTCCGAAGGCGAAGCTGAAGCTGAACAGCAAGGAGAAGTTGCAGCTGAAGATGCAGCCAATGAGCGATTGATTAAAGCCATTGCTAGGATGAGTTCAAAGACAAAAATGGACATTCCAACTTATGAAGGAAGTCTGGATGCAGAAGAGCTGTTGGATTGGATTAGATCTCTTGACACCTACTTCGACTATGAGGATATCGAAGAGGACAAAAAGGTAAGGCATGCTATCATGAAATTGAAACGACATTCAGCATTATGGTGGGACGAGCTTCAGGAAGATATACGTTCCAAAGGTAAACAAAAGATTAAAAGTTGGGATCGAATGATTGCAAATATGAAGGCAAAGTTCATCCCAAGGGATTATCAAATCACACTGTTCAGGAGGATGCAAAACTTGAGACAGAAGCTAATGACAGTTAAGGAATATACCGAGGAATTCTACAGGCTCAATATCAGAGCAGGTCATCGGGAGAGTGATGATGAAAAAGTAGCCAGGTATATGAATGGCTTAAGATACGATATCCAGGACGAGATGAGTATGACAACCATCAGAACTGTGGAGGATGCGTATCAGGTGGCTTTAAAGGTTGAGGAGAAGCTAAGCCATAAGCCAACACAACGAGGTAGAGGCAGAAGTCATCCCAAGGGTAAATTAGTTGCCCAGGATAAATACCAGAAGCCCAAGGAGGAGTGGAAGAGACCTCAGGGTAAAGTTGAAAGAGGTGGAACCTCACAGCGAGGGCCACATGCTGAACAGAGAAGGCAGCAAAATGATCAGCAAGGAGATTATGCTGATGCAAACACTCTTCCCTGTACTAGAGGTCGAGGTAGAGGAAGAGGTGGAGTCATCACATGCTACACATGTGGGAAGAACGGGCATAAAGCGGTTGATTGTCTAGATAGAAAGAAGTATGGAGGAGAAGCTCACATCGCAGAAGCGTAGAGGCGTGATGTTGAGGTAGAAGACGCAAAAGATGGAAGGTCATTGATGATGCATAAAGTTATCTTAACACCTGAGAAGGAGGTGGAGGACACAACTCAAAGAAGAAGACTGTTCAGAACTGCATGCAAGACCAAAGACAGGAAATGTAAAGTTATCGTGGACAGCTGTAGCACCGATAATCTTGTTTCAACCGAGATGGTGGAGAAACTAGAGTTGGAGACGACTGATCACCCGAGTCCATATAAAGTTTCATGGCTACAGAAGGACATCAGGTGAGTGTCACTAAACAATGCTTAGTTGACATCAAGATAGGGAGATACAATGATAAAATACTCTGTGATGTTATTCCTATGGATGTTTTCCATTTACTGCTGGGAAGACCATGGCAGTATGATAGAAACGTGATTCATGATGGGAAAATGAATACGTATACCCTGGAGAAGAATGGGAGAACGCATAGGTTACTTCCAATAAAAGATAAGGAGGTAAAGCTGGAAGTGAACAACAGGGTACTTCTCATGAGTGGGAAGGAGCTTCTTACAGAAGTTAAGAAGAAAGAAGATCCACAATTCTTTGTGGTTAGAAAACCCAAAATCATTTTGACCAGCACAAGAGTGGATGATTTGCCGGAAGAAATTCAGGAACTGCTTGAAGAGTTTGCTGATATAGTGGTGGACGAATTACCTCATTTGTTGCCGCCAATGAGGAGCATAAGTCACCACATAGACCTTGTACCGGGAGCTAGTTTTCCAAATAAAGCTGCGTACAGGTTGACGCCTCAGGAGAACGAGGAGGTTAAGAAGCAGGTCCAGGAGTTATTGGACAAGGGACTAGTCAGGGAAAGTTTGAGTCCGTGTGCCGTTCCGATGGTACTCAGCCCAAAGAAAGATGGAGGCTGGAGAATGTGCACCGATTCTAGAGCCATTAACAAGATCACCATCAGGTATAGGTTCCCATTGCCAAGAATGGATGAATTGATAAACTGTTTAAGTGGAGCCAATTTTTTTTCAAAGGTCGATTTGAAAAGCGGATACCATCAAATTCGCATGAGGGAAGGCGATGAGTGGAAGACAGCCTTCAAAACCAACGAAGGAATGTATGAATGGCTAGTCATGCCGTTTGGTTTGACGAATGCACCGAGTACATTCATGAGGCTGATGAACGAAGTGCTGAAAGAATTCATTGGTAAGTTTGTCATTGTTTATCTAGATGACATATTGATTTTCAACAAAACTAAGGCCGGACATCTGAAACATTTAGCTGCAGTAATGAGGAAGCTACAGCAAGAGAAGCTATTGATCAATATGAGGAAATATTCATTTATGAAGACATAACTCATTTACTTGGGGTTTGTCATATCGGCAAATGAATTGAAGATGGATCCAAGTAAAGTGGAGGTAATAAAGAATTGGCCATCACCAAGAAATGTTTTCGAGGTAAGAAGTTTTCATGGACTGGTGAGTTTCTACAGGAAATTCATTCGAAATTTTAGCAGAATCAGCACAGCGATGATGGATACAGTCAGGAAAAGACATAAATCTTTTCATTGGACTGAAGAGGCTGAGAAAAGCTTCAATCTGTTGAAGCGGAAGATCACAGAGCAACCAGTGTTGGTGTTGCCAGATTTCCGAAAGACGTTCCAGGTGAAATGTGATGTAAGTGGCTTTGCCATAGGAGCGGTCTTGAGTCAAGATGACATACCAATTGCTTATTTCAGCGAGAAGATGAATGAGGCAAAGGAAAAATACTCCACATATGATAAAGAATTTTTTGCCATCGTACAGGCAATGAAAAAATGGAGACACTATTTGATTCCAAGGGAATTCATTTTATATAGTGATAATCATGCATTGCAGTATGTAACTCAAAAGGAGAAATTAAATCAGAGGCATGTTAAATGGGCAGAATACATGCATAATTTTACATTTGTTATGAAACATATTTCAAGTACTGCTAACAAAGTGGTTGATGCTTTGAGCAGGAAATGTTTGCTGTTGCAGGAGTTCAAAGTCAAGACTTTAGGCTTTGATGATCTCAGGGAGATGTACGCAGGTGATGCAGATTTTGCAGAGGCGTATGGAGCAGATGAGAACCCAGTTCTCAGAGATAGAAGTCAGTGGATAGATTACATGATCCAAGATGGATTGTTGTTCAGGGGAAATCAATTGTGTATTCCAAATTTCTGCATGAGGGAGAACTTGTTGAAAGAAAAGCACAGTGGTGGATTAGCAGGGCACTTTGGCCATGACAAAACATTTGCGAAGCTAAGCGAGTCATACTTTTGTCCAAGGATGCGGTCAGAAGTTAAAAGGTTTGTTGACAGATGTAGAATTTTCCAACATTCTAAGGGCAGGAAGTAGAATGCAGGTCTTTATCATCCATTACCCATACCAAAAAGACCATGGGAGGCGATCAACATGGATTTCGTACTAGGATTGTCGAGGACGCAAAGAGCACATGATTCGATCTTTGTGGTGGTTGACAGGTTTTCAAAGATGGCACATTTTATCCCATGTTAGAAGACCAGCGATGTGACTCACATCGCAATTTTTTTTTTCATAGAGGTTGTTAGACTTCATGGACTGCTGAAAAGCATAGTTTCGGACAGGGATACAAAATTCATTGGACATTTCTGGAGGACACTCTGGAAGAAGATGGGAACTAACTTAATGTTTAGTTCTGCCTATCATCCATAGACAGATGGGAAGACAGAAGTGGTCAACATAAGTCTAGGGGACTTGCTGAGGAGCTTAGCGACGGAGCACCATAGCAGCTGGGATAGCGTATTGCCACAGGCAGAATTTGCCTACAATGATTCGGTGAATCGAAGCATAGGGAAAAGTCTGTTTGAGATAGTATACGGTAGACAGCCGAAAGGTGTTTCGGAGCTGAGGGATTCGAAACAAATAATGACTCAGAGCGCAAGCACTGAAGAATTCGCTGAGTTGATGAGGGAACTTCACAGCAGGGTGAAGCAGCGACTGACATAATCGAACCAGGAGTACAAGCGCAGAGCGGATCAACATCGGAGACAACTTCAATTTAAGGTTGGCGATCTAGTTCTGGCACATCTGAGGAAGGAAAGGTTCCCAAGGGGAACATATAATAAGCTGAAAATGAAGAAAATTGGACCATGCAGAGTCTTAAAGAAACTGGGAGACAATGCTTATGAGATTGAATTGCCGGACGAGATCGGAATATCTCCGACATTCAATGTCTCAGACTTATATCCATATAAGGCTAAGGAAGCAGTAGCTGGAAATGATGAACAACCAGAGGTTCAGTGGCAGAAGCAGATGCCGATTGCAGAGAAGCCATAGATGGAGTGTATACTTGACAAGAGGGTGAGTAAGAAGACCAGATGGAAGCTGTATTTTGAGTATCTGGTCAAATGGAAAAACCATTCAGTGGAGGATGCCAGCTGGGAGACAGAAGCAGTGATTCAAAGGCATGGACAGAGCGTTCAGGAGCTCATGGACAGGAGTCCATGAAATCTTTCAAGCCGAGGAGTATGATGCAGGAGCATCGCGACTACCAAAGCAAGCGTGGAGCCAGTGCATGTGTTTTTAAACACATGACATATAAGCTTGATCATTTTTTTTTTTTTTGAATTTTCATTAAAGATGAAGCACCTTATCCTTCAATGAAACATTTATGAAGGAGCGCCTGTTGTATTGTATCAGACCTCGAGCCTTATGCTCTTGTCTGAAGTAGATAAGAGGCATTTAATAGACTTAATACAGGTAGATATGATTTTTATTTTCAGATTAGACAGTTTTAGAGTTCGAGAGGGAAAACGGATATAGACACCCTCCTTTGTATCATTGTAACATTATCAAACATTCATGAGCAAGGAGAGAAGAGCAAGCAGAAAAAATTGTGAAGAACACCCATGTACAGGCATTTGAATTAATAGAAGAAAGATTCAAATTCATGGCTGGTGTTGTTTCTCTGTATATATTGTTCATGTGCTTATGAATGTTTGTTTTCTGGTTATGCATTTGCTTTGTATAGGCTGTGCATGAGATTTCATGTTTGAAACTGAAGTCTGAAGGAGAGATGGAATGAGTTTCAATTGTTTCTCTGTCTAAGCCAGGAGATTCCTGCAAGGTGTGTAGTGGAATTCATCCACAAGGGAGTGCGTTGATGAAGGATCAACAATTTTACTTTGTTCTCATTCACCTTGAAGTGGAAGGGAGTTGTTGAATCCGTGCAAAGAGTGCGCAGGCTGGAGAGGAAGCCTCAGTTGCAAATCTGAGTGAAGAGAAATCGAAAACTGCTGTTGCAGGAAGTGCGCAGAGTCAGGCAGATTCAACACTTGGGAAAGCTGTTGAATATTGAGCGCAAAGGAGCGCGTGCAAAGAAATCTATTTTCTAAGAGATTGAGAAACTGTGAAGAGAGCTCAGGAGGAAGAGAGGCCTTCAGAATTATTGAAAGGGTGCACAGGAGAGTTCGTGCAAGAAATCCCTAAGAAGGAAGAAATCGACGGCCAGGATCTCATAGAGGAGACCGACAAAACCCGTCAGCCGGTGGATCTCGTGAAAGTGCGAGGAGGTTACGACCACAACCGAGCCCAAGTTCGAGAGATTGTTGAGCCATTGGATCAGTGGGTGTTTTCCCGTCAGCCGTTAGATCACGAGAAAGTTGCACTGGGTTTAAGCTCTAGTGTGCCGAGAAGGAGTCATCGGGATTTCAGAGTCATCAGGGTTTTCATAGGGTAAGAATCAAAGACCTTGAAAGTCCCGAAAACCCGAGAAGAGATCCTAGCCGTTGATCCCGACAGGACACGTGTCAACGTTCCGGGAAGTCATCGGGATTTTGGAGGCATCGGGGGTTTAAAAGTCGAGAGGACTGAGGCCTTTTAAGTCTCGAAACCCCGACGAAGAATCTCAGCCATTCATCTCGGATGGACACGTGTCAAGGAGTAGGGATTCATCGGGGTTCCGCTCATGAGAGAATCGGGGTTTCTGGAGACAGGAGACTCGAACATATCAAAATCGCGATCTTCGATTTCCCGATAGGATCAAAGCCATTGATCATAGCAGGGACACGTGGCGGGAGATTCCGGAGAGTCAGAATTCGACATTTCGGGGTTTCCGCATACAACGGAACGACTGCATTAGAAATCGCGATTTCGCGATACCCGATAGTGCGACGAGGAAGGGGTGACGTGGAGGAGAGCGCTCGCACGTGCATCGGGGTTCGACATTTCGGAGTTCTCGGTGACAAGAGACTCACGACCAGAGAAATCGCGATATCCCGATACACGATTACTCGACAGGGTTAATGCCCATGGTGGAGGACAGGTGTTGGAAGGTCTAGCCCTGCCGTGGGACGACGCCAGGTGGCATCAGAAGTCGGGGATCAGAATTCCCAAGAGCGTGAGTTCTTCGCATTTAAAACCCGCGAAGTCCGAAACTCCAATAGGGAAAAAGGGTTGTGGTCTCAGGACCAACAGGTCGCATGTAAAAAGGAGTTAGCCAGAGGGGGATAAAGAGTGTAGAGGCACCATCGCTAATCGGGAGTCGGGGATCCGTGAGAGTAGTGGATCACGATAGTGTGAATGCCGATTTCCCAATGGGAGAATTCCTGACAGAATCAAGGAACACATGAGTGAATATTTCATCAGGGTTCGGGGAATTGTGAGACCCGATCTCGTGAGTGCAGAACTCGCGAAAGCGCGAGGCTCGATTTCCCGATACGACGAGGGAGATCATAAAGAGCATCCTGTGGGTGCAGAAAACTCCCGATAAGGGAGTTGAAGAGTATTTTAGTTCTTCAGGCCAGTGAAGAAGAAGGTCCTGGTGGGAGAAGGCGTGCCCTGGGGTGGCACGTTCGCGTCAAAAAGAGCACAGGTAATCAAGATAAATCATTTTACATCCATCGTTAATCCAATGTGCAAGCAATCCAATAATTTAATCACAACATAATTCATGGCGCATGGTAAATTTGTAACTCAATCATTCATCAATTATTAATTATTCATTTCACCAAAGAAAACTATTGATTTATCTCAAGGCGCAACCAAGCTATCTACTCAACCAATCATACATCAATTTAAGGGAAGCGATAGTAAATTAACACATATCGTATTACATCAACGTTTTTCATAACGTGGAATTCATCAACATTTATACAAGATGCACAAATAATCTAATTGTTAAATAGATCACACATCAACATTAATAAAGGCACTCATGTAATCAAATCACATACAAACATTCAATACATCTCTTTTAATACATGGCGCAAAATAAGTATCAATTCTAATTCATGCGCAAAGTAGTCATGTTTTTCAATGAGACTTACAATTTACATTGTAAAGTCCCCAACTTAGGTTCTATTAATATACAATAGTCCTTCAACAATTTAATTCATACTCAAGTAAATTTGATACATCACCTATAATGCATGGGCGAATAGAATCTTTCATTCATTTAGAGACTGAACCCAAAATAAATCAAGCATTCAGTAGAGCCTTTTATTGACAGGTCATAGATATCTAAAGTGTTCATTAAAATTAACATTGAGATATAAAATGACACTTAACAACGAATATTAAACTTGAAGATTTCTAGACATCATAAGGAAAATGATACATATAAAACTATGTGATCGCATTGAAAGAAGATATTTGTATTTGAATATTACTAACTAAAATCAAATGAAACTAAAGTACACTCCAATGTGCAGGGCATCTTCTAATGCCAAAAATAAATGTAGGAATAAGAAAAAGGTAGGGACTTAATAACTTAGAGACATGAAGGAAAACACAGAGTTGGTAAATTCCCCAACAACGCAGAGATAATGAGGAAAGTTCTGGGCAAAAATAGTGAGTAACACGCAGAGATAAAGAAGGTAAAACCTCATTCTGGTTCCCCGATAAACTAGCACATTTTACACAAAAAAACCTCAGATATGAAGATGGTAAAAAATGCATGTTGGTTTTCCCCACAAGCTAGCACGTTTTACACATAAAAATGCAGAGATAAACAAGGTATAACCACATGCTGGTTTCCCCCATAGTATGAGCATGCTTTTACACAAAAAATGCAGAGGTAAGGAAGGTAAAAACTCTTGCCAGTTTCCCCATAGTTTGAGCCCGTTTTTACATAAAAAAAACGTAGAGGTAAGGAGGGTAAAAACTCTTGCTAGTTTCCCCCATAGTCTAAGCACATTTTTAGACCAAAAATGAAGAGGTAAGGAGGGTAAAAACTCTTTCTAGTTTCCCCCACAGTCTGAGAACATTTTTACACCAAAATACAGAGGTAAGGAGGGTACAAACTCTTGGTAGTTTCCCTGATAGTGTGAGCACGTTTTTACACCAAAAATGTAGAGGTAAGGAGGGTACAAACTCTTACTAGTTTCCCCCACAATATGAGCATGTTTTTACACAAAAATGTTGGCATGTTTTCAGAAAGAGTCAAAGTATGATTATTTGTTTGTCATTGATGGCAAAGATTAGAATGATCAACAGAGACATGATGGCATGGCAATATCAAAATCAACTGTGAAGATCAATAGTGAACATTGGATCTCATTCAGAATCCCCGATGACCGTCAGATCTAAATTCAAAGAGGAGTATCGCGCAGTAGACAAGAATAGATCTCGGGTGTTAGATTCGAGCGCGGGGTTTGACCGTCATTGGATCTAGGAGAACCTGTATGTTCTTTAAAGTGAAAGGTGAAGTGGGCTTACAAAATCCCAAAAGCAGGAGGACTGTCCATCTCAGGGCATGACACGTGGTCACAGATCATCATTTCACTGACTGAAAGGTCAAAGGAAGGAAGTTCTCTAACCTTCCAACTCGCGATATGCGAAATCGTGATAAGATCTGGGCCATCAGATTTGGAGTAATTACGAAGGACCAACAACCATTAGATTTGGTGAAGCTGCAAGGCAGATAAGACCAAGAGTCATCCAACTCTCCAAAACTATGAATAAATCCTGGTCATCCATCGAAGACAATCGTGGAACGTTGGATCCAGAGGACACATGTCAAAAGATCATCATTTCGCTGACTGGAAAGTCAAAGGAACGAAGTGCTCTAACCTTCCAACTCGCGATATGATCTGAGCTGTTGGATCAAGGACGAATCTGCGCCATCAGATCCAGGAGGTAGATCATGATAGACCACATCATCAAGGATAGGTGGCATCCTACATCAGCAAGGACATGTGGTACAATCATACAAGGACAAGTGTCAAGTTGATTCGGCAATTTAGGCCACTGAAAATCACAATTCTGAGTGACACATGGTAGCCACTCGGGTCACGACACGTAATTGGGTGATGTCATTCCAGGAGTTTAGTTTCGGGAGTTTTAGCATCAAACTTTCCCCAAAGTCCCGAAAGCTGAAGTTACGGGGAGGTGGATAGTCATCCGATCACCAC
Source organism: Picea glauca (assembly GCA_000966675.3). Lineage (NCBI taxonomy): Eukaryota > Viridiplantae > Streptophyta > Pinopsida > Pinales > Pinaceae > Picea > Picea glauca. Next base: position 119,128 of record JZKD02S1686873.1, read on the forward strand.
AGAATGTGGACCGTTGATCTAAAGAGTGAGGCGCTCAAATTATTAGCGAGTGGTCATAGGTTGTGGTCACATCATCGAGAGTTGGAGGAAGGCACTAACAGCTAAGCTCCATTTTGGAGATCACGATATGGAGAGTCGTGAAGTCTCACCATAATATTGTCGAAATCATGAAACACGAAACAACGATTCAATTTGAGTCATTGATCAAGAGAAAGCGTGAACTGTTGATCTAGCTCAATTTTCAGAGTTTCGGCGATCACGACTTGGAGAGTCGAGATGCCTCATCAAGGGATTCCCAAAATCGTGAGTTGTGAAAGAACTTTATGGATAAGCGCTTGATCACAGCCGGTGGTCACGAGAAGGGAAGGATCCAGTCCAGCTAAGCTCCTTTTGGGGGTTTCAGAGATCGCAACTTGTAGTGTCGAGACCCTTCGACACAGGATTGCCGAAATGCGAAATGTGAAAGGCATTCTGATTAGGCCCGTGGTCACAACCAATGGGCATATGGAGTAGCCACAAGATCCATCATTGGTAATCCAATGGTGCAGGTTAATCAGGAATATGATCGAAGGGTCATTGTTTATTTTCATGATTAATAAGCTCAGTTACGATTCAGTTAGAAAATCGAATCATGGTTCTTGATCGGTTGGAGATTCAGTTGCTGAGACATTTTTGTCTTTTCCTAAGGAGATTCGAGGTGTAATGGATGAGGTTGGTGTGTATAAAAGGAGAGATGCAACAACTGTGTATGGGGGGTTGTTCAAACCGAAACAATGAGATGAACTGTAAGAAGGGTTAAATAACATAATGCAATGCATGAGATAAAACTCAGAGATGAGTAATAGTCGCCGAACAGACATAAGCAAGAGTAGCATAACAGAATAGCATGAAGCAAGAGTAGAATAGAAGAATAGCATGAAGCATAGTAGAACTGTTTTTGAACCAGAGAAGAATTGCAGAACAATGAAGAAGGGGTAAGAATTGAAATACCTGTATTGTTTGTTTGTCAATCATTTATTCATAATTAGGGAGGTAAGGTGGTTCTAGGGAGGACTGTGGTCCTTTGATATTCAAGTTGATGCTTGAATATTGGGAGTTGTAGCTTTCATCTAATTGTGGCTAGAAAATAGGGTGGCAGGGTGGTGCTTGGGAAAAGACAGAGTTTTCTGTATACAAATTGGTGCTTGTATAAATCCAGTTGGTGCTGGAATATTTAGGGAGTTGGTGCTTCCTTCTAGTGGGTGCTAGAGAAACCGGTGAGTTGGTGCTCTCAACAAGTTGGAGCTTGTAAAACAGAGGTAGTAGCCTCACTTTGAGTTGGTTCTCAAACATAGATGGTGTACAAAACTTAAAAGACTACCTATCATTTCGAGGAAGAAAAGGTTTTCTCCCTTTATGGGTTTTCTCGTGAAAATCTATCTCTGTGTATATCCTATGTGTGATTGATGTTCATTATTTATGTTGTCCATATGATGTATAATATTGATGGTCACTTGATGAAATATTAAAAATGGTTTAATAGACTTAAAATTGTTTAAGCACAGTAAC
>JZKD02S1686884.1:32854-44638 GCA_000966675.3 Picea glauca
CTGCCTTTGAATTGAGATCCCTCAAGACGTGGTGGAAAGACAGCCACTCAAAAGCTCTAAAGTTCAACTTGATCTCTTTCAAGATGTTTTCTAGATTGGGATTTTGAATGGAAATGTTTCCCTTGACCCAGTCTATTTCCATCTTGGAATCACCAAAAACCTGTAATTTATTCAGATTATTTTCCTTAGTTGTCTCCAAAAGAGTCCACATAGCGACTCTGTTATTCATCCCACCACCAGGAGCATATCTAATGTGGATGTTATGATTATGACTGATAAAGAGGACCACCCTTACTCCACACTTTGGTGGGTGCCCTGAATAGGGTATTCAGCAGGGGCATCAAATTTTTTGTTGAAATAACTTACACCAAGCTCAGCTTTATCCTTGAAAGAACTAGCCATGTTTCCTTCCTCGTCATTAATTTCCCATATGGAATTAAGGTTTTTTCTGTAATTGGTGAACTGATGAAATTGTTTTTTTGTTATTGTCACCATCTTTTATCCATAGGGATATACTTTTAAGTCACCATTGTTGTTCCTCTGATTTTAACCAAGAGGATCGAAGGTTGTCCATATTTTTGAATTCCTCGAGCAGACTTCTATAAAGAGGACCCTCATCCATTAGATTATATAAATATTCTCGCCTTTCCTCTGGTTCTAGTAGGTTTCATTGCCTACGTGCTCTCCAGATGGGAAACCATTTTTTGATAGCCCCTTTCAATTTTTTGAGGTTAGATTCGAATTGTTTCATCATAGGATAGGGATTTTGGGGAGAAAGCTTCTCCCACTTTGGGGCTACTAACTTCTTGAAATCCTCTTCTTCCAGCCAAACTTGGCTTATTTTGAGGGGAGCTGGAGGAGAATAAAAAATTGTTAACCACTGTAAAGAAATTTGTCAATGATCTGAGATTCCTCCAACTTCGATCGAAGCTTTGAATCTGGATCCCATTTCTAATAGCGCTTCCAAGACCAAAAAATGTATAATCGTTTAGGCACCTCCTCATCCTCCATTCTGACTTTTTTACATGTGGGAGATAGCTTAACAAGTTCTATATCCACCAGATGTGCTTTCTCCATGAAAGAGAGGAAAAAGCCTTTTTGTCGATCTTCTCCAGGGTTCACTCCCCATACTTCACAAAGGGAAAGCGTAAAATTCAAATCCCCTCCTACTACCAAGAAAGCGTCGAAGAAAACACCTAAAGAGGACAATTCTTCCCAAAAGGGGTCCCTATCATAATACAGACCATAGATATTTACAACAAAGAAAGCTAAATCACTATGTTTATGCTTTAATTTGAACAAGATGGAGGAACAAACAAAGAACAGAGACAGATACTGAAAAATATTGGCTCCACCCTAAAAGGAAGCCTCCAGATATTCCATTTGCATCAATGGTGCAAAAGGACCAATTCTTGAACCACTGGCAGAATGCCTCCCTATCACTCTCATCGGAACACATAGTCTCTTGAATCAATAAGATGTCAGGTTTCAAGTTCATGAACAATAATTTTTAGGGCAATTTTTTTAGGGCCACCCCCAAGACCCCTGATGTTGAAAGAGAGTATCTTCATCACACCCCCAAAGGAAGGGATTTACCCACTCTAAGGGCCCTTGTGATGTTATCTTTGGTACCTTTATGAATTTTCGCAATATCTTTTTCTTTCGCTTTTGACAGGTGGGACTTCTTTCCCACGTGTGAAAGGAGAGGGGGTCAAGAGCTAGACCTCCTTTGGAAGGGGAAAGATCTTTTGGGTGGATCTTGGATCTTAAGGCATAAATTTTGATAGGGGAAGGGGATATAACACATAGCAGTGGAGATTCTTCCTGAACCGGGGAAAGACTAGAACCCTTTAAGGTGGAAGGATTGGGAGAAACCGCAAAGGACTTTGAAGGAAGGGGGGAGAAGAAGAGGGGCATCTGAAAGGGGATCCACCTTCTTACTATATAGGGGAGGAAAGAGGATATATTTCGGAGCCATTGCTTGAAAAGGCGATCGCTCTGGAAAGGAGTGAGAAAGAGGTGAAGGGGCAAGGGAGGGGGCCTAAGGGATGTCAACAGAGGGGATTCCAGGGACATAGGCTGAAAGAGAAACATGAGAGGGGTCAAGGGAGGAAGAAACCATACCTGAGGCAGGAGCCTATTATACCAATTCACCCAAAGCTACGCTGGAGGAGACCACTTTGTCTAGATCCAAAGAGATTGTTGCATTATTTACTTCAATAGAAACATCATATGTGCAACCTTCTCACTAATGGAAGACTTTATTTTCCATACTTTTGTTGGAGGCTGGATAAAAGGGGAAACACGATTACACTGGGAACACATATGGCATATTTCATGGCAACAATGGCATCTAAAATGTAAGCTCCAGTAGTCTACCTTATGGTGCCATGTTTTATCCTTGAAGACGATGTCAATACTTCCAACCAGAGTTTCTCTTACAACTACCTTGACTTGAATCCAGGACCAACAACGGTCTTTTTTGGAGGCCCAATTCGACTCAAGCCTAACAAAAGAACCCAACTTATTTCCAATTTCCTCCATTGTTTCTCTCGACCAAAAGGCCCAAGGTAAACCTAGAAAAATCACCTAGACCTTTATTAAGTTCGTTGTTTCCTTCATAGGATCGAAATCTATTGTCCACGGTTTTAGGGTAAGACCTTACAAACCCCAGAACCAATTTTTCTTCAGAACCGAGTCATAATCCTCAGCAAATTGAAACAAGAAAGAAAACCAACCTCTGGCAAGGAGATGAAACTCCAGGGAATACCCAATTTTTGGTTTACACTAGAGGTCCAACCATTTCGAAAGCCTTTTTTCCTTAGAGCTTTACCATTAAAATGACCCACCAACAATTTTCCTGCAACCAGGGAAATATCTGCAATGGAGATATCTTTCCCTGCCACCATCCTTACATAATCCCTCTTCTCCTTAATACACTTCAAATATTTTCTTCACGGAGGAACTACTTGGCCTGAAACTTTGGGGGATTTACTCTCCTCCTTAAAGCTTGCTTCATTTTTCTGGAAAACAGAGGGGGATGAGACCATCAACGGGGTAAATTATTTCAAAGAGAGACCAAGGGGAAAGTTAAAACTAGAAAATACAACTTCATTTCTTGGAAAGGCTTCCTCCAGATTTGTGTCATCCATGGCACGCTCGAAAACCTCGGTTATTGCTTATGGATGAGACTAAGAGCGTGTGTAACAGATGGGCAGGAAATACTTTCCCCTTTCCAAAATTTCTTTAGGAGATACAAAAGCCCTTTGGCTGACCAGAATGACATCAAATTCCAACTCTTCATCCTCTGAGGGCTCCATGTGGTCAAGGCCACGTGAGGGCACACACTTGTCAGACAAAAATAGAGGAAAGAGGCATCCGGCAGGAGGGGAAGACGGGATAGTGTAGGGTGACTGGCCACCGAAGACAAAAGAAGGGGAACCTGAAAGGGAGAGGGGTGGGAAAAGAGGGCTTGAAGCCCTAGCCTGTGGATTTAAGTCGTAGGGGGCATCTTTCAGGGGAGATTGGCTACAAACCATAATCTGAAAGGGTCTGATGTCTTCCCATTTTGATCAAATGTAGGAAATGTTATGGAAATTGTTAATTAATTAAAATAAAATCTAAAAGTACTAGTAATATGAGTTAACATGAGCTAGAAAATGCATAACCAGACCATGAATGTAATATAAAGTGCAAAAAGAAATTTCCATGTGTAGAAGAAAACCAAGGTAAATACTGAAGTAGTTGAATTGTGATTTATTGCGCATGAGCTCAATATACTATAATTTTATGACAACTAATCATAACAAGTAAATAAGTTTGATGTGTCTCCAACTTATTTCAATGACCCGAGACCTTTTTTACTTTGACTTTTTTATATGTTATCTTTGAAGACTATACAGACTTGCAATTTAATTTTGGGATGAAATCTTTGTATCACCTTTTATTAGAATTTATAATGATCTACTATAGGAACTATAGAAGAGAGGCTATGATGTTTAGTTATAGACAACTTTATGAATATATGAATATCTCTTTTTGGAACTTGCAACTCATATGAGTAGGTTTTTTTTGTAATATTTGAGGACCTATACGAAGGTCTCCAGAATAGATGTTAAGTGAAGAATTTAATGTCAAAAGGCATACAATGAATAATTTTGTTTTTTATAATAAAAATACCTTCTTTTATTTTCTTTTTTTCCAAAGAAAAACTTTTTATTCATAAGGGCTGAATATACATGTTGCATGTCTCAGAAAAAAGAAAGGCAAACTGGTGTGAAAATGCACATTGTTGCTTTATAAATCTTTCATAAAATATACCAGCTACTTCCTGTCCAAAAATAAACTTACTATCACAACTTATGGTTTCATACAAAAAGAAAAAAAGATACATCCATTATATTTTTGTCATCTCCTTTCACTCTCTTCATCAATCCATCGGTAGTTTTCATTAGAATTGAAACTCCATTGATTATGTCTCCTCGTTGTTTATAAATTCATAGAATCCCAAAACTCCCATAGGAAGAGACAGAGCCTCCTTGGAAATTACATCTACTTTGCCATTAATTTCTTTGTAGATATGATAGAACGAAATTCAATCAAAGGATTGGAGGGAACTTTTGATGTCCCTAAGAAAACACTCAAGCATAACATTAGACACCAAAGCCTTTTTCCTAGCCCATTCAATAACTAGCTTGGAATTCAACATAATCTGCAACTTCTTAACTCCTTTTTTTGAAGAAGCCTCTAATAAGGTTCACAAAGAAATAAACTATGATCTATTGTTGGTACCCCTCCCTAGAGCATAGCATACTTGCAAATAATGGTTTTGCTTTAGATAAAGAACAACTCTAGCCCCACAAACTAGAGGATGACCTTGGCACACCCCATCAAAGAAACCCCAAGGGATCCCAAAGTCCAATTCTGGTATGGAAGACATCCTTGGGTCTTTAATTTTAAGCTCTTTCATAAATTATTTGGATACATTAAGAATGATACCAGTAATTACTTCTAGAGGGATTTCTTTTTTCTTGAATATACTTGAGTTTTAGGCCCACCAAATTCTAGATACCAAAAAGCTAAGCATTCCTTCAAATCATTTAACTGCCTTATCGAACAGACAATCCTTCATATAATCTTCCAGACTAGTTTTATTCCAAGAAGATGATGGCTTGATCTCTTTCTGGACGATTCTGAATACATGATTTGCATACACACATTCAATAAATATGTGAGAGGAGGTTTCCTCATGGTTCTCGCATAAAACACATCTGCTTGGGACCGCCCATCCTCTTTTGTGCCCCACTTCCCAGGTTAAAATTTTATTATTCAGGGCCAACCAAAACATAATCCTATTCTTCAAAAGAACATGTAATTTCCACAATGGACCCCACCACCACTTTGTATCCCCTATGAAATGAGTTTCCTTACTATCCTTGTAACCTAGTTTTGGTTTTGAAATCACCCATTTTAGAATTCTTAGACCAACATAACTTGTCTGGCTTGCCATCCTATAAAATATTGTTGTTAGAAACTAAAATCCCAACAAACCAATCCCATTCTTTAGCCTTTGCATCTTCCAAACCCAAAGAGAGCGCAGATCGCCAACCAGACTTGCCTCAAGCCTGAGACACCTATGCCCGAGCTCCTTCTAGAGTAAAAACGTTTTCAGAATGGAGAGCGTGAAGGAGGGAGGCTGAAAGATGAAAATTGTTAACAACTTTCATCCAGGTGTCTTCGCCAATGCGTATCGTTTTTTCATCACCTACTTTCCATATCGTCCATTGTCCCACCAATAGGAATGCATAAACTAATTCCTTCCAAACTATTGACCCCTTGGATGATTTTTGGGGCAGTCTAAACCAATGCACCATTGAAAGACCATTGAGATAATGCAATTTGAATATTCTACCCCATAAGGAGGTGCTCTTACAAACCGCCATAAAGTTCTAGCAGTGAGGGCCTGCACACAATTAAATATATTTGTAAGGCCCCATCCCCGAAGCTCCTTGGGGCAAGCCACCTTAGTCCATTTAACCAATGAGATACCTGCATTTTGCCGAGAGTCGGGCCATAAGAATTGAAAGCTAAACTTTATAATTTTAGAGAGAATACCTTTTGGAACCATTGTTATTGACGTCCAATACACCGAGATACTTTCAATGACTGGTTTTAATAAAACCAATATGTCACCTCGTGAAAACAAATGGTTTACCCATATTGAAACCCAAATCTCAACGTTTTTAATGAGCCATAATCGATCAACAAACCTGTAGTTGTCAGGTTTAAAAAAAAACCCAAATATTTGAAGTCGAACTCCAAATATTTTACCTGATAGGGAAGGATATCCCTGATTACCTATAGAACAAGGCATGGTATAGACTAATGATAAAGACATGATTTGTTAATATTTACAACCATATTGGTGTCTTTGCAATAGATATCAAGAACACCTTTTAAGGAAAACATGTCCCTTTCTGAACCCTAAGCGAAGCAAAGAACTTCATCTACAAAGAGGAGATGATATATGAATTTTTGACTAGGTACTTTTAGGCCTATGATCGCCCCCTCCCTTCTGGCCTCCATCACAAGTTTTCTAAGAGATTGCACTATAATGAAGAAGAGAAAGGGAGATACCGGACAACCTTGTCTCAGCCCACAATATGCTCTAAATAACCTTGAAGGGGCCCCATTGATAAGAACCACAAATGAAACTAACTGAATGCAACCCATCCAATTGACACATGGAAGGGCCATCCCCAACTGAAGAAGAACTAGGTGAAGAAAAGTCTAGCTTATGCAATCATATGCTTTGGAAAAGACAAGCTTAAGGATGGTCGCTTGCAGATTCGATTTCTTTACTGAATGAAGGGCCTCCTGGGCGACTGCCACCGCATCATGGAATTGCTTATGCTATAAAAACCCAAACTGCTCTTGTAATATAGTATCACTGAGGATAGGTTTTAAACCTCTAGAAATTACTTTTTCCACTATTTTGTGGATAACATTGCAACAAGAAATAGGCCAGACGTCTCTAAAAGATACTCTATCTTGTATTTTAGGAATCAATGAAATGAAAGTGGAATTAAATGAGCTCAACCCTTTACCAAACGTTTGTGATATTCTAACCACTTTTAACACATCATCCTTAATTAATTCATAAAATACCACATAGAATTCTAAAATGATTCCATCAGGCCCTAGACTCTTCCCTTTCTGCATGGAGGATAGGGCTGCCAACACTTTTGGCTCAGAGACAGACTCACCTAGAGATTGATTCATTTCTTCTAAGATGACAGGATGAAATTTGGAGATGACCAAAAGGATTTCCTAAAAGGGGCATCCTCTAGGATCCTGAAACAAAGAGTGGAAATATCAGGCTCCCACCTCCACCTTCTCCTTAAATGAGCTGATCGAAGAACCATCCTATGCTTGGATTTCCCAAATTGTGTTTACGTTTTTCCAAAAGTTGGCATATGGATGAAAGAATTTGGAATTTTTATCACTTGCTTTTAGCCAATGTGCCCTGCTCTTTAATATCCACATTTTTTCTTCATTGTCTAGAAGTTCATGGAGAATAACTTCAACATCTCTTAGCAGTTGTAATTGAGAGGCATAAAAAGGGCCCTCGTCCATTTCACCATAGATCCTTGGAATGGTTACCTCGACATCTCTTAAATTTTGTGTGGATCTCTCCTAGTAGGATTTTATCCATTTCTTGGTTACCTACTTAATCCTAGACAAATTGATCACAAATTGAGATATGTAGGATGAACCAGAAGAGGAGGACAAGTGGACCCAATTCTCAACCACAATTGACCAATAATCTTCCTCCTCCATCAGAACATGATTGAAATTAAGCAGCAATAGTGGCATCTCCCCCTTGAGAACATCGAGAGAAGAATAGACCTATGGTCATACTGACACCCATCACAAACTCTTGACTTCCGGATTAAATAGCCACCTAGAAGAACCTCAGAAACCATAAATCTATCAAGCCTTTTGTCCATTGGCTCTTCATTGGTATGAATATTCCTCCAGGTAGCTACTAGTTTGATGGGATCCATATCGGCTAAGTCATACTTCTAGAAAAAGGATGCAAAGAAACCTCCATGTTGGTCTTGACAAGGGTTTTCCCCCAATACTTCCCTTAAAGATAATGTGAGATTCATGTCCCCTCTACCACCATATTCAGATCATTGAAAAATCTAGAATCACTTAGATGTTCCCATAAGGGCATTCTATCATAATAAGGACCATATACATTTACCACATTGAGACTTAACCCAACATCCTTGACCTCCAATTTGACCACAATGGCTAAATGAAATGATGAGGAAAAAAGTTATTTGCATGTTGAACTCCAACTGGTTATTAAACCTATGGACTGACCCATAACGTCGATTTCACAAAAAGACCACCCTTTAAGCCAGGGCTCCAAAACTTTTCTAGATTTTGAACCTTCACACATGGTTTCCTGGATTAAAAACAGGTTGGGCTTGTTGCTTAGAATGAGCCTTTTGAGGGATAGTTTGTTTTGGGCACCCCCTACCCCTTGTGCATTGAAGGATTAAATCATCATGACAATGATTTCTTAAGGGATTTCCCTGCTCTAAGGGCCTGATAAATTGTGGCATTTTTACCTTTGCGAATGTCCATAATTGCATGTTCTTCGGATTTTAGGAGGTGAGACTTCCTCCCAACTGGGTTAGGATGCACAGGGTCGAGAGATAAACACATGCTAGAGGAGGAATCTCCCTTCCCTTTGTAATGATACCTCAACAAGTATTCCTTTTTGGGAGGACGGATCTCGACAACCTCCGTCGAGGATAGGGCCAAAAATACCTCATCTTTGGCTCTAGATTCAACCATCGAAGGCCCACCATTTGGGCCTGCAATGGGAGGAGACAAAGGAGAGGGGGATTCATGGTTCCTAGGACCAGGGACAGAGGTTGGAGGACTAGGGGGAAAGGCATTTGGAGACGAGATAATGGGGGACACCCCATCAACAGAAGAAATTAAAATAAGGGATGAGGAATCAAAAATCTTACCAGATGTGCCATTGTGTTGAGCTTGGTCATCCTTTGACTGAGCCAAACAACCCTCCTCGATAACCTTAACTGCCTCCACTTCGACATCCTTGCACTCATGGGTTTGACTTCCAACTGCCTTAGAGCACTTGGATTTCCTGACCCACTTTTTCGTCAGCCTCCCCAAAATCGAGGGAGCCCATTTGCAATGAGATTGCAGGTGACCCACCTCATGACATGAAAAGCAGAAAAATGGAATTCACCAATAGTCTACCTTCTTATGCCAAATTTACTCTCCATAAACCAAATTCACATTACTTACCAAGCCATCCCTTCGGTCAACCTCAACCTGAATCCATGCCCACCTCCTATCCACCTTGCACTCTCAATTAGGCTCTAAGCCTAAAAATACCCAATCTTATTTCATATGGCTTCCATAGCCTTCTCAGACCAAAAGACTAGAGGAAGACCTGGCAGAATCACCCAAACTTCCAAAATTGCTACCAATTTTCTAGTGGGATTGAAACCCACATCCTAGTTTCGTAAGACCAACCCTGATGGACCCTAATTCCATATTTTCTTAAGAAATGTGTCGCAGTTTGCAACCATGCGAAAGATCAAAACCATGCACCCTTTGATAAGAACATGGAACACTGACATACATTCCAATGTAAGTCTTGAGTGATGATCGATCCAATTGGATATGGGACCCTCCTTTAGGTATTTCCCATTGAACCTCCCAACCAGAGTTATGCCATAATAATCACATACGTTTGTGACCAACACATCCTTTCTAATGCAATTTCTCTTATTATTCCAAACTTTCGCACTCAAACCGACCTTTGCACTAGGTGAAAACCCCTCTTTACATCTCGCTTACGAGATCTCTAAGGAGGATGTTTCTAGAATCGACAAGGAAGAATGAAGATGGGAAATTTCATCATTACCTCAAATATTGAACCCCTCCTTTGCATTAAACTCTAGATCTCCTTCCTAGGCTCCAGAAGTGGCATTCTCCTTAGAGCCATAACTCCTCACCTAGTGTGAAATCTCCAGCCTAGCTCTAGTCAAATACGGAAAATCCCCTTTGAAGAACTCTGACTGGGCCCTAAATTCTTGGTAAGTGGCCTTGGACCATAGTCTACACGCTCAGCTTCTAACTCATCCATTTCCATGTATATCCCTCCTCTAGACCACACCTTGCCTATGGAATATCATCGTCGAGGAATATTTTGGCTCTTCTAAATAATAACCACGGGAATGGGATGGGACCGGATTGCATGTAGAGAGAGAGCTCCAAATAGAAATAAGGGCCACAGGCCTAAGGGCTTGCGACCCTTAGTCCTACGACCTAAACTCCTATGGACATATGACTGAAAATCCATCCTCCCAAAAAAAACTGCATAGCCCCTCCATTTAGATCTATTATCAATATATCAATAAAAATATCTTCTTTCTTTTTCTTCTTCTTCTTCTTCTTGGTTGGGGGGGGGCGTGGTGAGGGTACACAAGTAAATAAGTCATGCATGTGTACAGTTCTTCTTCTTCTTCTTCTTGGCAAGGGGGGGTGGAGAGGGTGAACGCAAGTAAATAAGTCATGCATGTGTACAATAGTTAACCAAGCAAAAATAAATTTGAAACATGCTTGTTAATGTAAGCAAGAAAGCTTAGAAAGAAAAATAATATACATAGAGAAAGACAAGTAGAGGTATGCCCAAATAAATATTTATTCATTGATATATTTTTGTACAACTAATAGTGTAATACCCCCAGGTTGTAAATGTACATATGTTTTATAGGTTGGTGAGTTGGGATGTTTTGGGCTGGAGTGAATGTGTATACATATGTTTTGGGTTGGAGTGCCTTTGTGATATAAGGCAGGTGACCCTAGATTTGTAAATTGTATCACACTCGGATATATTAATAAAATATATCATTTTTGCCCAAGTCAGATGAAAGAGTATGGATGGCTAGGACTCCACAATAGGGAAAGGGGGCTAGGATTTAATGAAAAGGGGATAATTCAAGGGGGGGATTAAGCCAAGGGAATATAATAATATATTCCTAAATTCATAAGTCTTTATGTTATGATTTTTATCCTAAGTTCCTAACTGGTAGAATGAATTACCAAGTGGAGGAAAAGTAGTTCCTTGAGTGTCATGTGTCAAGATAAAGACATGCAAATATAATGTTAGGTTTTAATGGAAAATGGGGAGGATTCTCTCATTGCATTCCATCATTATTGTCGTTGTTGGTAGAGTGAGAGTGGAGGAGCCACTGTAACCTTGTATCATTGTAACCCTGTAAATATTTGTTGGTTTGAGTTTGGAAGAAGCAGGTTGTTAGGCCTGTGGAGCATTCTCCTCGAGTGAGAAAATTGTTGGGAATAGGTTTCCCCATGTGTTGGCCTAGTGGGTGCTCATAACTCTTTTAAAGAAGTCTTGTCTTCCAAGCGCCACAGATCTCTGAGATTTCCTAGCCAAACTATTGTTGAAGCCCTGAAAGGGAAGGGGTACATCCAAAGGACTATGGAGCAGTGAAGGGGTACACTTCCTGGGGTGGGATTGGTTATGGGGAATGAGAGGTTGTGAGGTGGAACCACTACTAGAGTTGGTGCCATTGGCCTTGTCCTAATTTGTGTGTTGTTGGATGTTAGTTTGGCTTAGGTAGCCTTTTCCCTGGTGGAGTCATAGCCCTAGCTCGGGGGTGACTTGCTATTGGGAGTGAATGAACAATAGAGTCTATATATGGGAGG
>JZKD02S1686884.1:94671-105195 GCA_000966675.3 Picea glauca
ATGTAGAATTTTCATTTTTAACAAGAAATATTTTGAATTTTTAGTGGATGAAAAGGCTAATTAGCAACTAAAGCTATTCCCCAGGCCTCGACAGGCTGTTTGACTGTCAAATTCTGAATTAGTTTGATTTCATGTACAAAAAATTAGACTGAATTCAAACCTACTTTTCCTATCACAATTTACAAAGTCTAAGAAATAAAGAGAACTCGACATATCAGAATACACACTACATATATAAGATATATGTTTCTGTAAATGTTCTCTTTGCATTGGAAAAATGGATGGATTTTACCTTGTATTTAGACTTTGTGAAATTTACAAACAAATCATTTCCGGAAGGGGTGGATGATTTTTGGATATTCAATAAGGTTACTGTCATGCCCCCAAGAGTCATGCCCAAGTCTAACCTTGGCATCTCGTGGACATGCGACACTTCGGTGGTTCTCACTTGGTAGCTTGGCTCAACCAAGGATACTTCACCTGGACTATGCTTCTTCACATAGAGCATACCCATACTACATTCTAGGCTATAGATGAGTCATACTACTACTCTGTGCAACTCAATTGTATACTTAGACAATTGTTAACATTCTTGAACACTTAATCATTCTGGCACACAATAGAAAACATGTGAAACACAAGAGACACAAATATAGTGCGGACGGCACCAACGGTGCCTAATACCCAGCTTCTTTTATTATATTGTGAAACAGATACAATACAATGCAGAGAGGGCACTACTGTCCCAGTTACAAAGATAGGCAGAGTCTTACGACTCGCCCCATACAACAAAACTGTCCAGACTTGCAGATTCGTTACACCAAGACTCCTCCGTCACACCTCCTTGCCTTAGCCTGTGGGGCACCCTAGTTGTTCGCCCACCTCAGAATGAATTCTTGTCTTATGCCTTGCTCACTTGCTTATGCCTCTTGGTTGTGCGCCTTGTGCTCTTATATGGACTCCAAACGTCACCTTTGTAAATCGTCGTGTCCTTTGGGTGTGTCACCCCCCTTAACGAACCATCATGCCCAAACGAATCGACACACCCCTTCATGGATCGACGCGCCCAAAAAAACTCGTGCGCTCATCAACTTTCGCATCTCTTGGATCGACGCATCCCATCCTTGGGCATGCGCCCTTTGCCTTGTGCTGATCGACGTGACTCTCCATGGGTGTGTCGATGGGCTCATCCAACCTCTCCAATGCGCCCATGTTGCCAAGGGTAGGCGGGTCCACTCCTTGGGCACGTGCCCAAGTAGCCCCGTCCTTGCCCAAAGGCAACCCAAGTCTCTGTCATCTGTCGCAAGAGAAGAGGGGTGCATGCTCCCTTGGGTTCGCACATCACCATTGTGCACCCAAGGTGCTTTTGCCCGCATCCATAAGACAAGTACTTGCTCAAGCTCAATCGATCGCATCCTCCTTGTGCTCTCTGCTTGAATCATCTTTGAATCTGCCCAAGGAGCACGCGCGCTTGGTGGGTGTCGCGGAAGGCCTTACAGTGACTAATTCAACGTAATTAAGAGGTCCCCACATGTACTATATTTACAAGTCTAGGAGCAAATTGAACTATTCCAAGCACTTGTTCTAGGACACCCCCCTTGTATAATCACAGATTTTGGGTTTCTTTATGTCTTCTTTTGCTAGTTATGCTTGTAGTATTCATATACGCAGAAAATTGTCGTAATTGTATAGTTGTACATTCTGGATATTTCTATCTCATCTTTGGCTGGCTATACTTGTAGTTGCCATATACGGAGACAGTTGTTGTAAAGTGGACATGTTGGGTCTTCCATCTCATATTTTGAAAGTGGGACGTAGATTGGCATAGCTTTCCATGCCTCTAATTGGCCTTTTGCAAGCTAGTTTGTCCTACTTGAGGAAACCATGGCACGTGATCCTCAACATAATTGATTGATGTGGGTCTTATGCTTCTTTGAAACTAACCCTATCACTAATGTCAATTTTGTTTTTCACCATTTTTGGCTCTAATTGAGATTTCATATTTGAATTCCTATCTTTCTAGGACCTGTAGCAATTAGAGATCTATGTTTCTTGATAGGGATATTGTTGTAAGTTGTAACATAATTTTTAATCAAAAAAAAGTAAAGTAAAAAAATCATGAGCAAAAATAGTTTGGTATTTAGAGTTATTAATCATAGTTTGATTGATGGGGGAGGTAAAATGTTAGGTACCAGATCTATTATAATAACCAAAAAATAGAAATACTGCAGAAAATACCAGCGGAACAACAAAATGTAGAGAACCACAACACCAAAAATGATACCTTTATTGATAGAAAGCAATGTTCACTTGCCTCTTCGAAGGGGCAACCTCCAGCAGAGCAATGCTCTATTACAACAATTCTCAAGACAGGGATTTCTCATGCTTCCTACTCTTATTTATACTAATTCTATCTTCTAAAGAACATTCTAGAGGAAGATCTTTGTAGAAGTAGAACCTTTTATTAGGTCTTTTTACATTGAGTTGCTCACATTTATTAAATAGGCCTTATTAACTAATGTCGGCCTTTATTACATGGAAAATATATTATTCTACCTACGTGAGGGGTTAGGGAGGTTAGGTCCCTAACATGCCCTCTCCCTTGAAGAACATCCTTGTCATCAAGGCTTGAGATGAGGAAATTGTTGTAGAATGGTGGTCGGCTCCCAGGTTGCATCTTCTAGAGTTGTATCTTTCCATTGAACTAACACCTCCTTGATGGTGTGCTAACGAAGATGACACTCTTGTTGGTCCAAGATTGCTTGTGGCTGCAACCAAATGAAACCTTCTTCATCCAACTCAGGGATGTTAGATTTTCTTAATTTTCAGTAGCAATAGATTTACTGGAATATTTTGATCTTCATTTAACATTCAACAACTATATACTGAAAATATAAGCAGGATCTAGAAGCAAATAGACAAGCACAAGAAGACACAAAGATTTATCCTAGGAAAACTCCAAACTCGGGGAAAAACCCAACCAACTTTTCTTAGAGAGAATATTTCTAGTAACACAATACAGCCATGAACAAGCTCTATTCACAAGAGCAAAACCAACAATGAAGAAACCCTGGGCAATAAAAGAAAAACCCTGAAATATGATGTGTAGCAACCCTAGCGAGAGTGCTAGAGTACTCGATCTCTTCCTACAAATTTCCTAAGACAAAATGGAAACCCTAGCGAGGATTCATGAGGAAACCCTAGCTTCTTGCGCTTCCTTCTTGTCCTTCTCTTGGATAATAAGATGATGAGTTGAGAGTGTGCTCAAATGAGGAGTTGTCCTCCTTTATTTATAATCTTCAAGTCACTTTACTGGGGCTGACTTCTCTTCTTGGAAATTGTATTTTCATTTTTTTATTTTCCCGTGGGGTCGACTTCTCTTCTGGGGTATTCTTCAAGTGTTCAATGGTCTTTCTTTGACTTCTTGGAATCTTCCTCTTTAATCAAAGTTGTCTAGGAGGGAATACCTCGCGCTGCTACAAAACATCAACACTCCCTCTTAACGAGGGAGGTATTCTTCCATGATGTTCTCCTCTAGTAGTCCCAATCACACCCATCCACTTGACATGGCATAGGTAAGACTACCATCATAGTCTCAAGACTATGCTGCAAGTATCTATGATGTTTCTCCTCTCTTAGTAGTCCCAATCACACCCATCCACTTCACATGGCATGGGAAAGAGTACCACCATAGCCTCATTCACACCTAGCCACTTCACATGGCTTAGGCAAGGCTATGCCATGGTCCCAATCACACCTAGCCACTTCACATGGCGTAGGCAAGACCATGCTACAAGTCCCAATCACACCTAGTCACTTCACATGGCTTAGGAAATCCTTGTACCATGCTACTCATTACTCTCTCGGTCACTTCACATAACTAATCTGGGAATCCCTTGCCTAGAGGGAGAGTATCTTCCCGTTGTAGGAGAAACATCACAACTCCCTCTCAACGAGGGTGGACATTCTACATCACGCCAAGCTTGTCTCTGAAGTACTCATACTTCACTTTAGATAGAGGCTTGGTGAGAATGTATGTTATCTGCTCATCTGTGGATATGTACCAGAGTTCCATTGCTCCTTTCTGCACCATGTCTCAGATGAAATGGTTTTTGATCTCTATATGATTTGACTTGTCGTGAAAGACTGGATTCTCTGAAAGCTTCACACAACTTTGATTATCACAGT
The DNA here is from genome assembly GCA_000966675.3 of Picea glauca. Lineage (NCBI taxonomy): Eukaryota > Viridiplantae > Streptophyta > Pinopsida > Pinales > Pinaceae > Picea > Picea glauca. The sequence goes on from JZKD02S1686884.1 coordinate 98,860, forward strand.
GTGTCAAGGTTTGCTCCAACTCTAGATCAAATAATCCTGCAAGCAACTTTCGAAGCCACATTGCTTCACGGCTTGCAACACCGACTGCTATATATTTTGCCTCTGCTGTACTGAGTGCCATTGATGACTGCTTTCTGCTCAACCATGAGATCATACCTGATCCCAAATTGAAACAACATCTTGTTGTGCTTTTCTTTTCCACTTCACTCCCCGCCCAGTCATAGTCTATATAACCTTGCAACTTTAATTCACTGTTTGAGACACATTTGAGTTCATATCCAACCGTACCATGCAGGTACCTCAATACATGCTTTGCTGCTACCAAATGTACATGTCTAGGTTCAACCATGTATTGACTCAATGTGTTCACTGCAAAGCATATATCCGGCTTGGTGTTAACCAGGTACATCAAGGATTCGATCAACTGTTTGTACATCATGGGATCAACCAAATTTGAAGAAGAATCACTCAAGAATTTCAGATTCGTAACCATAGGTGTGGCCATGGACTTGCAGTGCATCATCCCGAATGTCTGCAGGATCTCAACAGTATACTTTCCTTGGCCAAGGAAGATCTCATCTAGTCTCTGCCACACCTCCAATCCCAAAAAATAATGCATCAAACCTAGATCCTTCATCTCGAACTTTGAAATGAGCTCCCTCTTGCACCCATCTATGAGCTTCTCATCCCCTATAAGAAACAGGTCATCCGCATATAGTACCAATATCAAGGGGCAACCATCTTCAAACTTGTAGTAAAGGTTGGGGTCTGCATCACTCTTGGTAAACCCCAAGCTCATCAAATAACTGTCTATTCTGGCATACCATGCCCTGGGTGCCTGCTTAAGCTCGTACAAAGATTTTTTCAATTTACAAACATGGGACTACTCCCATAGATCACAAAACCTTGTGGATGCTCTATGTACACTTCTTCAATTACACCATTCAAGAAAGTAGTCTTTACATCCATCTGGTATAATTTCCAACCCATAATAGAAGCAATAGAAATAAAAGATCTAATAAAAGTGTACCTGGCTACTGGAGCAAATGTCTCGTCATAGTCTTCTCCCTCTTTCTGGGAGAATTCTCTAGCCACAAATCTAGCTTTGTACTTCTCTATGCTGCCATCTGTAGCATACTTGATCTTGTAGATACACTTGGAAGTCACCCTTGACTTCCCTTTTGGTCTTGGAACCACTTCCCACACATCGTTCTTCATGATGGATTGGTACTCTTCCATCATAGCATCCTTCCACACTTACTGCTTTGCAGCTTCCTCACAAGTGGAAGGTTTTGAATCAAGGATCTTACTCATTAGTGCCACATAGTTGGAAAACTTGTGTGGTCTCTTGCTCTCTCTGAAGGAGCCACGGGAAGCTAGATGGTTTTTTGCTTCCTGCAAAGTGTTACGGAGCCATGTTGGTCTCTTCTTGGTAACTATAACCTTTTTGGGTGGATCTATCGGTATCTCTGGCTCTACTGTTTCATTTTGATCTTTTGGGATATGTTCTTTTGGAGTAGTGTCAATCATCACTGCATCCTTTGGAGCCTCTTGCTCTTCTCTGTCCTCATCTATGTGAGACTCTCTAGATTTCCTGAAGGTTGCTTCTTCATCAAAGGTGACATCCTTGCTATTCTCAGTCTGTCTCTGTCCGGGGATGTATATTCTATAAGCGTTTGAAGTCTCGCTGTATTCAACAAAGGTGCCCTTCTTTCCTGAAGGCTCTAGCTTCGTTCTCTTTTCCTTGGGAACATGTATGTACACTGGGCAGCCAAATATCCTCAAGTGGTTGACTTTTGGTTTCTTTTCGGTGAATACTTCTTCTGGTGTCTTGTTCCCCAATATCTTATGAGGACTTTTGTTCTAGACATATACAGTTGTACTGGATGCTTCTTCCCATAGATGCATGGGTAAGTTTTGGTCATGGATCATTGCTTTATCTGCTTCTACAATTGATTTGCTCTTTCTCTCTGCAACCCCATTCTATTGGGGGCTGTAGGGAGTTGTTAGCTCCCTCTTAATCCTTGCTTCTTTGCAAAAGTCTTTGAGCTCATTTTCTTAAAATTTTGGTATGCTCGTTTAACCATAGACAGTGTCACATCATTGTCACCCAACCATAGGCATTCACTATGCCACCCTCGAGCACACTAACCTTTTCTTAGATAGAATGATTTCGACAAGTCCACACTAGAACTAACAGATAAACCCTAACAAAAAACACCATTTTTGCAGCAACAACGCAATACCAAGAGAATGTACCTCTACTAGTAGAAGCGTACCTTTACCAAGAGAATGTACCTCTACTAGTAGAAGCGTACCTTTACCAAGAGAAACACACAATAGAGATACCAGAAAGACTGAGATTACACCACGGGAACTGCTGCACCACCGTCTCCAGACTTCCGCCTCCTTCTACTACAACTGCTGCTCTTCAAACTTGCGTCCTCCTTCTGTTGAGTGAGAGTATGTACAAATGAGGAGCGCCTAGCCTCTATTTATACTAGTCTGCCAAGGTGTCTTTTCATGTGGGGCTGACCTCACTTTCTGGAGCCTTTTAATACTTTATTATTATTTTTTGGGGGACGACTTCTCTTCTAGGGTTTTTACACATCTGTTTAATGGTTCTCTTACTTTTGGAATATTCTATTCTAAGTACATAGGTTACACATGGAGGTTAATACCTCCCGCAACTACCAAAACATCAACACTCCCTCTTAGCTAGGGATGTATTAACTAAGATGTTCTTCATGTAATGGTATCAAACAAATCCATCCATATCACATGGCATGGAAAAGACTCACATTGTCTTGCAGACCAGCCTACAGGTAGCATCACCATAGCCACACATGCTATCTCAATATCAAACAAATCATGTAACAAGTAGCATGGCCCAACAAGCCATCTCATGATCAAATAGATCATGTAACAAGTATCACCATCATAGCCACACTGGCTCTGTCATAGTCACACATACAGACTATTTGATGGTCATGTCACAGTCATGCATCTTGGGTCTCATCATCCTTCCGAGCTTTATGTCATCACGGGGCTTCAACTCACCAACTCACACAGAATTTGGCATGTAGTTCATAAAGAACTAGTAACTCGTCAGCTCACACAGAATCTGACATCTAGTTCATAAAGAACTAGTAACTCGTCATCTCACACAAAATCTGACATCACAAGAAGTTCTGTAACCACACACAACATGCGTCCAGAGTAGTAACCAGCATAAACCGAATCCCACTAGTTGGCACAACAGTCATGATGGGACTTTCTTCTGGTCCACAATAACCAGGCACTGGATCTACAATCATAGAAACAACCATCTCATGTAGAACTAGGTAACGAGGTGACTAAGTCTCATATGGAGTCACACGGACAGAGTTCTCACATGAATAAGTCCTCAAGGGGCTAAGTCTCATGTGGGATCCCACAGGTTGCACTCTCATATGAATAAGTCCCACTGGTTGGCACACCAGTGTAACATACGTACCAGACTATTTCACTGGAGTAGCAGACCTGCGTACTAGACTGTTTCACTGGAGTAGCAGACGTCCAACACACTAGTTTGGCCCTATAGCTGTCCTGGAGGCACGGTCTCCTCGAAGGATCTACGTGAAGCCTCCAACCACACAAATTGGTTGGGCCTCCACAACTAGGAAAACACGCTCTCCCCAAAGGATTTGTGTACACATCATCCTGATTGGTGCCACAGTCAATGCTTGAGCATGACCACCTGCTTTCCACACTATACCATGTTGCTATCTGAAGTCGCATCTGTAACACATCATACCCTATCACAAGGGTACGTCCTTTTGGACTACACCAAGCTTGTCGTTGAAGTACTCAAAATTCACCCTTGACAGAGGCTTGGTCAACACATCAACGACCTGACCATCCCTGATATAGTGATACCTGATCTCGATATGCTTCGACTTGTTATGAAACACTGGGTTCTTCGCCAACTTCACACAGCTTTGGTTGTCGCACTAGATGCAAGTCACCTGTAACTCAAGATCAAACACACCAGCTAGCAACTTCCGAAGCCACACTGCTTCATTGCTAGTTGAACACGTTGTTATGTACTCTGTCTCAATCGTATTGAGTGCTACACTGGATTGCTTTCTGCTGAACCATGAGATCATACCTGATCGCAGACTGAAACAACATCTAGATGTACTCTTCCGGTCTGCAACAATATCGACCCAATTTGAATCTATGTGCCCATGCTGTCTAATCTCACAATCCACATCATACCTGAGTCCATAATCCACTGTATCCTTCAGGTATCTCAACACATGTTTTTTTGCAACCAAGTGAACACGTCTTTGATCAAGTATATATTGACTCAATGTGTTCACCCCAAAACATATATCCGGTCTCGTGTTTGTCAAGTACATCAACGAACCAACCAACTGTCTATACATGGTGGTGTCCACTATCTCTGAAGAAGTATCACGCAACAACTTCACTTTCGTCACCATCGGGGTAGGCATGGCTTTGCAATCCATCATCCCAAATCTCTTCATGATCTCCACTGCATACTTTCCTTGATTAAGAAAAATCCCATCCGGTCTCTGCCATACCTCCAGACCCAAAAAGTAATTCATTATACCCAGGTCCTTCATCTTGAACTCTGAAGCAAGCGTCTTCCTACATTCATCAATGAGCTTCTCTGCTCCTGTTAGAAACAGGTCATCCACATATAACAGTAATATCCCTGGTCCCCCATCCACAACCTTGTAGTAAAGGTTGGAATCTACTTTACTCTTGGTAAAGCCTAAGCTCATCAGGAAACTGTCTGATCTGGCATATCATGCCTTGGGTGCCTGCTTAAGCTCGTACAAAGTTTTCTTCAATCTATAGACATGAGACTCCTTCTCATGTACCTTGTGGTTGCTCTGTGTACACTTATTCTGACTACTGGAGCAAGTATCTCATCATATTCTTCTCCCTCTTGCTGGGAGAATCCTCTAGCCACAAATCAGGCTTTGTACATCTCTATGCTGCCATCAATAGCATGTTTGATCTTAGAAGTCACCACTGACTTCCCTTTTGGTCTCAGAACTAAGGAAAAATCCATATCCAAGTCCTTTTGATTGACTTCCTCCTCTGTTACTGAAACAAGGGAATCTTCCCAGGAGGTCTCATATCTCCTCGAAACCTCTGAAGCTTCGATCTAGTCTCCTCAACTCATGGCACCTGTCTATCAGTCCTAGAAGACATCTCTCTCTCCCATCTGAATTTGAGGAGGAATAATTTTTGAATGAAAGTCTCTAAGCCACTAACTCTCTCTGAGATTAAGCTCCCTCTGAGTCTCCATGCTCCCTTTGAAGCTTAACTCCCTCTGAGTCTATATAATCGTCGGAGCCATCTGCTCCCTCTGTGTGTTGATTTCCTTTGCAGTCTTTTATGAATGGTCCTGGGGAGGCTACTCCTCCCTACTGGATCGTGAGGGTTGACTCCCTCCGAACTCTAGCTTCTTCTAAGCTGGTACTTGGTGGGGTCGCCTGCCTCACCACTGGTGGAGCCATTTGCTCCTCATGATATGGCTCATCAATGCTATATATCTTTGCATCCTGCAAAGTGTCATGGGACCATGTTGGTCTCTTCCTGGTTACTGCAACGATTCTGGGTAGGCCGTTCTGGCTCTATTAACTCTTCCTGATGATCTGAAGAGTGATAAACTGAACTAGAGGGATTTGTTCTGTCATCTTTGGAGCCTTTTTCTCCTTACAATCAATCTTCATATGAGATACTCTGTATCTTGCAAAAGTACCTTTCTTCGTCCTCTTTTTCTTCGATACATGGATGTATGCGGTCGTGTTGGGTATGTGCTATATTCTTTGCATGACTAGCTTTAGTGTTTTCTATGTTGCGCTGGTTGCGCAGAGGGGTTTGCGGGGGGGGAGAGGGTGCACGGGTTCGGGGGCAGCGAAAACGTGTCGCATTTTTGCCTCGGGAAACATGTTGCATTTTTGCCTCGGGAAACGTGTCCTCGATTTTTCATGTCCATTGTTGGGCTGTTTTTTGGCACATGGTTTTTGCCAATGGTTTTCTATTTCCGGTTAAGGAATTAGGGTTTTTGACTAATCCAGGTCATTGGGTTAGGGTTTTGGATGCCGTTGGCTCCTATATGTATATTGTATCGTAAACAATGTATCACTATGAACGAATATAGAATATGCTGGTTTTCTCGGTTTGGGTTCCCAGGGGAAAAATCTCTGTGTAATGTATGCATTTGCCATTGTATCTTTTATGTTCTTTTATTGAAAATCTATTTGCAGTAAAATATTGTAGAAGGTTAAAATCTACATTTGGTATCAGAGCTTT
>JZKD02S1686884.1:115930-133241 GCA_000966675.3 Picea glauca
AAGCTCAATGCCACTGATTTTTGCTTCCTGCTGAACCAAGAAATAATGCCCGATCCAATGCTGAAGCAACAACCTGAAGTACTCTTTCTGTCCTCTGCACATCCTGCCCAATCAACATCTGTAAAACCTGCTAATGTCACTCCACCACTGCGCTCATACAATAGCATGTACTCCACTGTCCCTCTCAGATAGCGAAGCACATGCTTCACAACAATCCAATGTACTCTTCGAGGGTCCACCATGAACTGACTCAAAGAGTTTACTGCAAAGCTGATATTTGGTCGAGTATTGACTAAATACATGAGCGATCCAATCAACTGATGATAGACAGTGGGGTCTACTGTCTTCGAATCTGATGCATCAATCTTCCTCCAGTTTGTAACTAGAGGTGTGGACATGGGCCTACAGTCCATCATCCCGAACCTGCGCAAAATCTCTACTACATACTTCCCCTATGCTAGGAAGAAGCACCCATCCATCTGCCAAACCTCCAACCCTAGAAAATATTGCATCAACCCAAGGTCTTTCATTTCAAATTTTGCTGCAAGGTTGACCTTGCAATCTGCTATCAGCTGCTCATCTACATAAAGCACCAGTATAAGAGGTTTCTCTCCTGTAAGAAAGTACAAGTTTGAATCTGCCTCCCTTTGCTGGAAGCCCATCTCTCTCAAGTAGTTGTCAATCCTCGAGTACCATGCCCGAGGTGCCTGCTTGAGCCCATAGAAGGCTCTCCTCAGTCTGCACACATGCGTCTCTCTGTTGCCAACCTCAAATCCCTCACGTTGCTCAACGTATACCTCCTCCTCAACAACTCCATCGAGGAAGGCAGTCTTTACGTCCATCTGATGAATGATCCAGCCCTTCTGTGCTGCCAATGAAATGACTGCTTGGATTGAAGAATACTTGGCCATAGGAGCGAAAGTCTCTTCATAGTCAACTCCCTCTCGCTATGAAAACCCCTTGGCCACGAAGCAGGCTTTGTACTTATCCATGCTTCCATTTGCTGCATGCTTAACTTTGTAGATCCACTTGGATCCAACCACCTTTTTATCCTATGGCCTTGGAACTACCTCCCATACATCATTTTTCATAATGGAGGCATATTTCTCCATCATGGCCTCGTGCCACACCTTATGTCGTGCAACACTCTTATAACTGGAAGGCTCAACATCAATGAGCTGAGTCATCAATGCCATATATCCAAGTCTCTCTGGTGGTTTGCTTTGTCTGAAGTCCCTCTCTAGAAGCCCTGCCAACCTAGAATCAATGTCTGTGGACTTGTACCACTTAGGCCGTGGCCTAGTAATTTGCTCTGGGGAATTGCATCATGCTCCTCCTCCTCATCATCAACTCGCTCTTGATGATCCAGTCCAACGGTCTCCCTCTGACACTTGTATCCCGTGTCTACTCCTGTGATCTTGTCTTCTGACTCTGTGCTTCCTGCTCCTGGAATCCTATGCTCTGTCCATGTTGGTTCTCTACACTTGCTGGCAAATCCTTCGATCACTCCTGTGTCTACTCCTGTGATCTTGTCTTCTGACTCTGTGCTTCCTGCTCCTGGAATCCTATGCTCTGTCCATGTTGGTTCTCTACACTTGCTGGCAAATCCTTCGATCTCCTCAATGCACATTCCTCCTCGAACTGCACATCTCTACACACAATAACGTTCTTGCGTGGAGGTACATAGATCTTGTAGGCTTTGGAAGCCTCACTATAACCAACAAGTAACCCCTTCATCGTTGTAGGGTCTAGCTTTGTCCCCTTCTCTGAAGGGACATGACAGTAACATGCACTGCCCCAGATGTGAATATGACTCACATCTGGCGTAGTACTTGAAAATGTCTCCTTAGGTGTTCGCTTCCCCAAAACTGTGTGGGGACTCCTATTTTGCAAATATACTGCAACACTGCTCGCCTCTGCCCATAAGAACAATGGTAGTCCCTGGTCATGAATCATAGCTCGTGCTGCTCCAACCACAGTCCTGTTCTTTCTCTCGGCCATCCCATTCTGTTGAGGATTGTAAGGAACTGTGAGTTCCTTCTTAATCCCCGCTGCAGTGCAATAATCCTCGAACTCCTTGGAGGTGTACTCTCCACCATTATCCGGTTTTAAGACTCAAGTCTTCCTCCCAGTCTAGTTTTCTACCAGAGCTCTAAACTCTTGAAACCTCCCAAAGACCTCATCCTTTGTCTTTAGAAAGTAAATCCAGGTATTCCTGGAGTAGTCATCAATAAACAGGACAAAGTATCTAGATCCACTCACTGACTCCACACTCATCGACCCACATACGTAAAATTATATCAGATCTAGTACACCCTTGGACCTGTGCTCAATAGATGGAAAGGGTTTCCGAGCATACTTTCCCAACGCACAACCCTTGCAAGGGTCATGCCTTTCAGCTGTAATCTTAGGCAATCCAATGAATGCCTCCCTCAAATGCCCCAAAGCACCAAAATGAATGTGTGCCATCCTCTTGTGCCACAACTCACCTATATCTGTGGTGAACCTCACTAATGCTCTCCCTGGCTGAACTTGTAACCTATAGACCTTCTCCTCTCGAACCCTAATTATCCTGTCCATCTTCTTAGACCTTCTCCTCTCGAACCCTAATTATCTTGTCCATCTTCTCACCTGATCCACCCGCTCTGATGAACACCTTTCCTTTATGGAAAGTGACCTCATATCCCTTATCCTCAAGAGTAGAGACTGAGATGAGGCTGTTGGTCAACCCTRGAACATATAACACATCACTGAAACAKAGTGGTTTYTCGGACTCCCTCTGAAATGAGACTGTGCYAATTCYTTGCGCCTTGTAGCACCTATCATCCCCTAACTCAATGACTATATTTACACCTCCCTCCTGTAGCCTAGTAAACCACTCTTTGCGCCCTGTCATATGACAAGATGCACCATTGTCTACAAACCACATGTYCGAAACAACTGTACTAGGCATACAGGCTATGATGCAGAAATCCTCCTCAAATGACTTGGMAAACTCATTCATTGCTGCTGAAGCTACCAYCTGTGGCTTCTTCTTCTTTCTTTATGGACACTGTGATGCAAAGTGACCCATCTTGTGACATTGGAAGCACTTGACCTTTGAGAAGTCAATGTTTTTCTTTCCACCTTTCCTCTTCTTCTTGCCCTTTGCTTTGCTTGCAAGGGCCAAGCCTTCTTCCTCCTCTACATGAGTTGAAGATGATGGTCTTGCTTGACCAATTCTAATCTCTTCCTGCACAAAATCATCCCACATTTGCTGCTAATCAGAGAGCTTCTCCCGAGCTACCACACCACAGACAAAAACGTCCCATGACTTAGTAAAGCCATCTAGTGCAATATGCACCAGCTCAGGATCTTCAGTCTTTTCTCCCACTGTTGCAAGTTCATCTCTAATTTGTGTTGTCCTGGTAAGATAAGGTATTACACCCTCACCTTTGGCCATCTTGGTTCCACGCAGTTGCTTGCGCAGAACCATCACTCTGTTCTCATTTTTTTTTTGGTAGAGGGCACTTAGGGCTTTCCACATGTCTTTTGCCTCAGCTTTTCCTGAGAGATGAGGGACCACATGGTCCTTTATCCCATCAAGAATTAGGCTCTTGGCTTTAGCCTCACCTTTCTTCCAGATGGCCAATTCAACTGCACCTGTGGGAGTTGCTGCGTTGTCATTGACATGCTTTGACACATCATTGACTTCCAATATCATTGTCATCCTTTCTTTCTAGGTGGGGTAATTCTGATCCCCTTGTAAGCTGTCTTCCACCCTCAAACTCAAGGCCATTTTCTGAAAGTGTTATGTTCAAACCTACTTCTGCTTTTTCTTTTTATGCTGAAACCCTAGTGAAGAAACCCTAGACGCAAGGGAAGATGACGACTGCCTTAGATCTGTGCCTAAAACTTCAAATTTTTGTTGGATCTTGAAAACCCACTTGTGACACTGCCTCTTTAACAGTCATGCTCTGATACGATGTGAATTTTCTTAAAATCCAGTACACTTTAAACCAATTAATTTACTTTGAACTGATTATTCAGGGTTTTCTTCACAATAAAATAAATACACAGCAGAAATGTCCAGGAATTGAAAGTAAATTTGACAACAATCACATCACAAGTACACACTTATTTTTGGACAAAAGTCCCCAGAAAAAACCCAAGGTGGGAAAACCGGTGCCGCAAATCTGAGATTTTATTATTATTCAGCAAGGAAATATAGAGTTCTCTTATAGTACAAATTGGCCTAGCCAAATACCAAGCTAAATGCTCAGCCAAACTCCTCCCCAACACTTGTACAACCCCTCTCTGCAAATCCCTGAACCAAAACGTGCCTGATGAGACCCCTGCGTAAGCCTCTGTGCAATATCGTACGACTCTCTGCGTGGGTGCTGCGTCACTTGGTACGACAACCCTCAGATCTGAGATAAAGTCCTCTGCAAATGTTGAAGACGTGTGTGCCAATCTGCTTGATGAGTCCTCCTCTGTCTCCCTACAAACCCTCACACTCAAATCTGCAATCAATCTCTCTGTAGATTGATCTCTCCTTCTCCTTGTGCACCCTCTTAGCCCAACCAATCTCTTTATTCTTCATTGAGCAAGTGAAACCCTAATCTCCAAAAGGATTGAGGGCTGAGATCAAACCTCACCCTCATGATGAGATCAGTGGTCAAGATTAAAAGACCACAACTTAAATTATTTTTCACTTTAACTTTAGAAAAGGTACTCAATAAAGTCAATTGAAGATTATAACATATCAATAGTTCTTTGAGTGCTTTGAAGATGTGTGTGCCAATCTGCTTGATGAGTCCTCCTCTGTCTCCCTGCAAACCCTCACACTCAAATTTGCAATCAATCTCTCTGTAGATCGATCTCCCCTTCTCCTTGTGCACCCTCTTAGCCCAACCAATCTCTTTATTCTTCATTGAGAAAGTGAAACCCTAATCTCCAAAAGGATTGAGGGCTGATATCAACCCTCACCCTCATGATGAGATCAATGGTCAAGATTAAAAGACCACAACTTAAATTATTTTTCGCTTTAACTTTAGAAAAGGTACTCAATAAAGTCAACTGAAGATTATAACATATCAACAGTTCTTTGAGTTCTTTGAAGATGTGTGTGCCAATCTGCTTGATGAGTCCTCCTCTGTCTCCCTACAAACCCTCACACTCAAATCTGCAATCAATCTCTCTATAGAGCGATCTCTCCTTCTCCTTGTGCGCCCTCTTAGCCCAACCAATCTCTTTATTCTTCATTGAGCAAGCGAAACTCTAATCTCCAAAAGGATTTAGGTCTGAGATAAACCCTCACCTTCATGATGAGATCAATGGTCAAGATTAAAATACCACAACTTAAATTATTTTTCACTTTAACTTTAGAAAAAGTACTCAATAAAGTCAACTGAAGATTATAACATATCAACGGTGCTTTTCCTAAGTTAGACTTGGGAAAATATTTAATTAATTGACTTAGCCCAAGTTTCATTGTCCTCCATCATCCTAGGACGTTGTAATGATGATGGAAGACCTTCCTTGCTACAATCTCAACATGTACAACTTAGTAATACAAAATGTATGGTTGTCTTGATGTCATTGAAACATAATTGTTACAAAATTACTCAATATTGAAAACAAGAATTCTTCTTCTGTCTTTTCTCGAGTAGAAATTTTTGATTCTACAAGTATATTCCCTATTGAACTATCTTAGAATCAATTCTATTTTGTAAATCATATAAAAAATTGGATTTAAACAGGGATATGGTCACTATGCTCCACCTTCTGGGGGATTGTTTTCTTGCTTCACTAGTTCCATCTCCTCCTCACATGGAGCCATGATATCCTAGACTGTGTGCTTTGAGCCAAACCAATCATCATATGATGTATTGTGCTGCATTCCTCCTCCAGCTTTGCTATTTGCCTTCTCTTTTGAACTATCATTTTCAGAACCTCTGCTTGCCCTTGATTCAGAGTAACCTCCTGGTCATGGAATCCATTGGTGCAATTAACAATTGCAGAGTGATTGATCGAAATCAAACTTTCGTGGTGCCTCAACTCATTGGAGTCCCAATATTTCACATATAGCACACCAAGACCTAGATGCCTATGCTCCTCCATTTCCAAATTCGAGAGTTTGAACACCAGGGCCAAACCAGCACAGACTTCCACAGAACAATCTTCTGCCAGATTCCAAATTGCAAAGGGAACCTCCCGATTGTAATGTACCTTAGAAAGCCAACTAATTTCTTGACTGGCGATAGGATTCAGGCTTCCCAACCTTTTAATTCAGTAGCAGAGTTGGCTAGTCTGTCTGCTTGTTGATTTAATGCTCTTAAAAGATGGAAATATTCGACTAAAACAAAACGACGTTTTGCTTCTTGTTGGATTCTGGATATCACCTTTTCTAGGATACAATCTTCCAGAATGGTTTTATTTTTCATATGCCTTATGATAAGAGATGAATCGCCAATAATTATTAGGCCTCTAATATGGGTTGGGTTTAGAATCTTTAACCCTTGATAGAGCACCAAGGCCTTGGCTCAGTTATTTATGGCTAAGCCAAGCCCCCATTCAAAACTTAGTTCCATTTGTCCTTCGGAGTAAAAGAAATCCCCCAGCTTGCCAACCTTGGTTAAGCAAAACGACAGTTAAAGCCATGTTAGCAATCATATTTCATTTGCAAGTATAAAGGATAGTTACTTACAAATAGTGTAAAATTTCATGTAAATTTACAAGTTTCTAAAATTTTTGTATACACCACAATGTAAATGTTCCAGAAAAAGTCACTTTGAAATATTGAAATTATGTAGAATTTTCATTTTTAACAAGAAATATTTTGAATTTTTAGTGGATGAAAAGGCTAATTAGCAACTAAAGCTATTCCCCAGGCCCCGACAGGCTGTTTGACTGTCAAATTCTGAATTAGTTTGATTTCATGTACAAAAAATTAGACTGAATTCAAACCTACTTTGCCTGTCACAATTTACAAAGTCTAAGAAATAAAGAGAACCCGACAGATCAGAATACACACTACATATATAAGATATATGTTTCTGTAAATGTTCTCTTTGCATTGGAAAAATGGATGGATTTTATCTTGTATTTAGACTTTGTGAAATTTACAAACAATCATTTCCGGAAGGGGTGGATGATTTTTGAATATTCAATAAGGTTACTGTCATGCCCCCAAGAGTCATGCCCAAGTCTAACCTTGGCATCTCGTGGACATGCGACACTTAGGTGGTTCTCACTTGGTAGCTTGGCTCAACCAAGGATACTTCACCTGGACTATGCTTCTTCACATAGAGCATACCCATACTACATTCTAGGCTATAGATGAGACATACTACTACTCTGTGCAACTCAATTGTATACTTAGACAATTGTTAACATTCTTTAACATTTAATCATTCTGGCATACAATAGAAAACATGTGAAACACAAGAGACACAAATATAGTGCGGACGACACCAACGGTGCCTAATACCCAGCTTCTTTTATTATATTGTGAAACAGATACAATACAATGCAGAGAGGGCACTACTGTCCCAGTTACAAAGATAGGCAGAGTCTTATGACTCGCCCCATACAACAAAACTGTCCAGACTTGCAGATTCGTTACACCAAGACTCCTCCGTCACACCTCCTTGCCTTAGCCTGTGGGGCACCCTAGTTGTTCGCCCACCTCATAATGAATTCTTGTCTCATGCCTTGCTCACTTGCTTATGCCTCTTGGTTGTGCGCCTTGTGCTCTTATATGGACTCCAAACGTCACCTTTGTAAATCATCGTGTCCTTTGGGTGTGTCACCCCCCTTAACGAACCATCATGCCTAAACGAATTGACACACCCCTTCACGGATCGACGCGCCCAAAAAAACTCGTGAGCTCATCAACTTTCGCATCTCTTGGATCGACGCATCCCATCCTTGGGCGTGCGCTCTTTGCCTTGTGCTGATCGACGTGACTCTCCATGGGTGTGTCGATGGGCTCATCCAACCTCTCCAATGCGCCCATGTTGCCAAGGGCAGGCGGGTCCACTCCTTGGGCACGTGCCCAAGTAGCCCCGTCCTTGCCCAAAGGCAACCCAAGTCTCTGTCATCTGTCGCAAGAGAAGTGGGGTGCATGCTCCCTTGGGTTCGCACATCACCATTGTGCGCCCAAGGTGCTCTTGCCCACATCCATAAGACAAGTACTTGCTCAAGCTCAATCAATCGCATCCTCCTTGTGCTCTCTGCTTGAATCATCTTTGAATCTGCCCAAGGAGCATGCGCGCTTGGTGGGTGTCGCAGAAGGCCTTACAATGACTAATTCAACGTAATTAAGAGGTGCCCACATGTACTATATTTACAAGTCCAGGAGCAAATTGAACTATTCCAAGCACTTGTTCTAGGACACCCCCCTTGTATAATCACAGATTTTGGGTTTCTTTATGTCTTCTTTTGCTAGTTATGCTTGTAGTATTCATATACGCAGAAAATTGTCGTAATTGTATAGTTGTACATTCTGGATATTTCTATCTCATCTTTGGCTGGCTATACTTGTAGTTGCCATATACGGAGACAGTTGTTGTAAAGTGGACATGTTGGGTCTTCCATCTCATATTTTGAAAGTGGGACGTAGATTGGCATAGCTTTCCATGCCTCTAATTGGCCTTTTGCAAGCTAGTTTGTCCTACTTGAGGAAACCATGGCACGTGATCCTCAACATAATTGATTGATGTGGGTCTTATGCTTCTTTGAAACTAACCCTATCACTAATGTCAATTTTGTTTTTCACCATTTTTGGCTCTAATTGAGATTTCATATTTGAATTCCTATCTTTCTAGGACCTGTAGCAATTAGAGATCTATGTTTCTTGATAGGGATATTGTTGTAAGTTGTAACATAATTTTTAATCAAAAAAAAGTAAAGTAAAAAAATCATGAGCAAAAATAGTTTGGTATTTAGAGTTATTAATCATAGTTTGATTGATGGGGGAGGTAAAATGTTAGGTACCAGATCTATTATAATAACCAAAAAATAGAAATACTGCAGAAAATACCAGCGGAACAACAAAATGTAGAGAACCACAACACCAAAAATGATACCTTTATTGATAGAAAGCAATGTTCACTTGCCTCTTCGAAGGGGCAACCTCCAGCAGAGCAATGCTCTATTACAACAATTCTCAAGACAGGGATTTCTCATGCTTCCTACTCTTATTTATACTAATTCTATCTTCTAAAGAACATTCTAGAGGAAGATCTTTGTAGAAGTAGAACCTTTTATTAGGTCTTTTTACATTGAGTTGCTCACATTTATTAAATAGGCCTTATTAACTAATGTCGGCCTTTATTACATGGAAAATATATTATTCTACCTACGTGAGGGGTTAGGGAGGTTAGGTCCCTAACATGCCCTCTCCCTTGAAGAACATCCTTGTCATCAAGGCTTGAGATGAGGAAATTGTTGTAGAATGGTGGTCGGCTCCCAGGTTGCATCTTCTAGAGTTGTATCTTTCCATTGAACTAACACCTCCTTGATGGTGTGCTAACGAAGATGACACTCTTGTTGGTCCAAGATTGCTTGTGGCTGCAACCAAATGAAACCTTCTTCATCCAACTCAGGGATGTTAGATTTTCTTAATTTTCAGTAGCAATAGATTTACTGGAATATTTTGATCTTCATTTAACATTCAACAACTATATACTGAAAATATAAGCAGGATCTAGAAGCAAATAGACAAGCACAAGAAGACACAAAGATTTATCCTAGGAAAACTCCAAACTCGGGGAAAAACCCAACCAACTTTTCTTAGAGAGAATATTTCTAGTAACACAATACAGCCATGAACAAGCTCTATTCACAAGAGCAAAACCAACAATGAAGAAACCCTGGGCAATAAAAGAAAAACCCTGAAATATGATGTGTAGCAACCCTAGCGAGAGTGCTAGAGTACTCGATCTCTTCCTACAAATTTCCTAAGACAAAATGGAAACCCTAGCGAGGATTCATGAGGAAACCCTAGCTTCTTGCGCTTCCTTCTTGTCCTTCTCTTGGATAATAAGATGATGAGTTGAGAGTGTGCTCAAATGAGGAGTTGTCCTCCTTTATTTATAATCTTCAAGTCACTTTACTGGGGCTGACTTCTCTTCTTGGAAATTGTATTTTCATTTTTTTATTTTCCCGTGGGGTCGACTTCTCTTCTGGGGTATTCTTCAAGTGTTCAATGGTCTTTCTTTGACTTCTTGGAATCTTCCTCTTTAATCAAAGTTGTCTAGGAGGGAATACCTCGCGCTGCTACAAAACATCAACACTCCCTCTTAACGAGGGAGGTATTCTTCCATGATGTTCTCCTCTAGTAGTCCCAATCACACCCATCCACTTGACATGGCATAGGTAAGACTACCATCATAGTCTCAAGACTATGCTGCAAGTATCTATGATGTTTCTCCTCTCTTAGTAGTCCCAATCACACCCATCCACTTCACATGGCATGGGAAAGAGTACCACCATAGCCTCATTCACACCTAGCCACTTCACATGGCTTAGGCAAGGCTATGCCATGGTCCCAATCACACCTAGCCACTTCACATGGCGTAGGCAAGACCATGCTACAAGTCCCAATCACACCTAGTCACTTCACATGGCTTAGGAAATCCTTGTACCATGCTACTCATTACTCTCTCGGTCACTTCACATAACTAATCTGGGAATCCCTTGCCTAGAGGGAGAGTATCTTCCCGTTGTAGGAGAAACATCACAACTCCCTCTCAACGAGGGTGGACATTCTACATCACGCCAAGCTTGTCTCTGAAGTACTCATACTTCACTTTAGATAGAGGCTTGGTGAGAATGTATGTTATCTGCTCATCTGTGGATATGTACCAGAGTTCCATTGCTCCTTTCTGCACCATGTCTCAGATGAAATGGTTTTTGATCTCTATATGATTTGACTTGTCGTGAAAGACTGGATTCTCTGAAAGCTTCACACAACTTTGATTATCACAGTGTGTCAAGGTTTGCTCCAACTCTAGATCAAATAATCCTGCAAGCAACTTTCGAAGCCACATTGCTTCACGGCTTGCAACACCGACTGCTATATATTTTGCCTCTGCTGTACTGAGTGCCATTGATGACTGCTTTCTGCTCAACCATGAGATCATACCTGATCCCAAATTGAAACAACATCTTGTTGTGCTTTTCTTTTCCACTTCACTCCCCGCCCAGTCATAGTCTATATAACCTTGCAACTTTAATTCACTGTTTGAGACACATTTGAGTTCATATCCAACCGTACCATGCAGGTACCTCAATACATGCTTTGCTGCTACCAAATGTACATGTCTAGGTTCAACCATGTATTGACTCAATGTGTTCACTGCAAAGCATATATCCGGCTTGGTGTTAACCAGGTACATCAAGGATTCGATCAACTGTTTGTACATCATGGGATCAACCAAATTTGAAGAAGAATCACTCAAGAATTTCAGATTCGTAACCATAGGTGTGGCCATGGACTTGCAGTGCATCATCCCGAATGTCTGCAGGATCTCAACAGTATACTTTCCTTGGCCAAGGAAGATCTCATCTAGTCTCTGCCACACCTCCAATCCCAAAAAATAATGCATCAAACCTAGATCCTTCATCTCGAACTTTGAAATGAGCTCCCTCTTGCACCCATCTATGAGCTTCTCATCCCCTATAAGAAACAGGTCATCCGCATATAGTACCAATATCAAGGGGCAACCATCTTCAAACTTGTAGTAAAGGTTGGGGTCTGCATCACTCTTGGTAAACCCCAAGCTCATCAAATAACTGTCTATTCTGGCATACCATGCCCTGGGTGCCTGCTTAAGCTCGTACAAAGATTTTTTCAATTTACAAACATGGGACTACTCCCATAGATCACAAAACCTTGTGGATGCTCTATGTACACTTCTTCAATTACACCATTCAAGAAAGTAGTCTTTACATCCATCTGGTATAATTTCCAACCCATAATAGAAGCAATAGAAATAAAAGATCTAATAAAAGTGTACCTGGCTACTGGAGCAAATGTCTCGTCATAGTCTTCTCCCTCTTTCTGGGAGAATTCTCTAGCCACAAATCTAGCTTTGTACTTCTCTATGCTGCCATCTGTAGCATACTTGATCTTGTAGATACACTTGGAAGTCACCCTTGACTTCCCTTTTGGTCTTGGAACCACTTCCCACACATCGTTCTTCATGATGGATTGGTACTCTTCCATCATAGCATCCTTCCACACTTACTGCTTTGCAGCTTCCTCACAAGTGGAAGGTTTTGAATCAAGGATCTTACTCATTAGTGCCACATAGTTGGAAAACTTGTGTGGTCTCTTGCTCTCTCTGAAGGAGCCACGGGAAGCTAGATGGTTTTTTGCTTCCTGCAAAGTGTTACGGAGCCATGTTGGTCTCTTCTTGGTAACTATAACCTTTTTGGGTGGATCTATCGGTATCTCTGGCTCTACTGTTTCATTTTGATCTTTTGGGATATGTTCTTTTGGAGTAGTGTCAATCATCACTGCATCCTTTGGAGCCTCTTGCTCTTCTCTGTCCTCATCTATGTGAGACTCTCTAGATTTCCTGAAGGTTGCTTCTTCATCAAAGGTGACATCCTTGCTATTCTCAGTCTGTCTCTGTCCGGGGATGTATATTCTATAAGCGTTTGAAGTCTCGCTGTATTCAACAAAGGTGCCCTTCTTTCCTGAAGGCTCTAGCTTCGTTCTCTTTTCCTTGGGAACATGTATGTACACTGGGCAGCCAAATATCCTCAAGTGGTTGACTTTTGGTTTCTTTTCGGTGAATACTTCTTCTGGTGTCTTGTTCCCCAATATCTTATGAGGACTTTTGTTCTAGACATATACAGTTGTACTGGATGCTTCTTCCCATAGATGCATGGGTAAGTTTTGGTCATGGATCATTGCTTTATCTGCTTCTACAATTGATTTGCTCTTTCTCTCTGCAACCCCATTCTATTGGGGGCTGTAGGGAGTTGTTAGCTCCCTCTTAATCCTTGCTTCTTTGCAAAAGTCTTTGAGCTCATTTTCTTAAAATTTTGGTATGCTCGTTTAACCATAGACAGTGTCACATCATTGTCACCCAACCATAGGCATTCACTATGCCACCCTCGAGCACACTAACCTTTTCTTAGATAGAATGATTTCGACAAGTCCACACTAGAACTAACAGATAAACCCTAACAAAAAACACCATTTTTGCAGCAACAACGCAATACCAAGAGAATGTACCTCTACTAGTAGAAGCGTACCTTTACCAAGAGAATGTACCTCTACTAGTAGAAGCGTACCTTTACCAAGAGAAACACACAATAGAGATACCAGAAAGACTGAGATTACACCACGGGAACTGCTGCACCACCGTCTCCAGACTTCCGCCTCCTTCTACTACAACTGCTGCTCTTCAAACTTGCGTCCTCCTTCTGTTGAGTGAGAGTATGTACAAATGAGGAGCGCCTAGCCTCTATTTATACTAGTCTGCCAAGGTGTCTTTTCATGTGGGGCTGACCTCACTTTCTGGAGCCTTTTAATACTTTATTATTATTTTTTGGGGGACGACTTCTCTTCTAGGGTTTTTACACATCTGTTTAATGGTTCTCTTACTTTTGGAATATTCTATTCTAAGTACATAGGTTACACATGGAGGTTAATACCTCCCGCAACTACCAAAACATCAACACTCCCTCTTAGCTAGGGATGTATTAACTAAGATGTTCTTCATGTAATGGTATCAAACAAATCCATCCATATCACATGGCATGGAAAAGACTCACATTGTCTTGCAGACCAGCCTACAGGTAGCATCACCATAGCCACACATGCTATCTCAATATCAAACAAATCATGTAACAAGTAGCATGGCCCAACAAGCCATCTCATGATCAAATAGATCATGTAACAAGTATCACCATCATAGCCACACTGGCTCTGTCATAGTCACACATACAGACTATTTGATGGTCATGTCACAGTCATGCATCTTGGGTCTCATCATCCTTCCGAGCTTTATGTCATCACGGGGCTTCAACTCACCAACTCACACAGAATTTGGCATGTAGTTCATAAAGAACTAGTAACTCGTCAGCTCACACAGAATCTGACATCTAGTTCATAAAGAACTAGTAACTCGTCATCTCACACAAAATCTGACATCACAAGAAGTTCTGTAACCACACACAACATGCGTCCAGAGTAGTAACCAGCATAAACCGAATCCCACTAGTTGGCACAACAGTCATGATGGGACTTTCTTCTGGTCCACAATAACCAGGCACTGGATCTACAATCATAGAAACAACCATCTCATGTAGAACTAGGTAACGAGGTGACTAAGTCTCATATGGAGTCACACGGACAGAGTTCTCACATGAATAAGTCCTCAAGGGGCTAAGTCTCATGTGGGATCCCACAGGTTGCACTCTCATATGAATAAGTCCCACTGGTTGGCACACCAGTGTAACATACGTACCAGACTATTTCACTGGAGTAGCAGACCTGCGTACTAGACTGTTTCACTGGAGTAGCAGACGTCCAACACACTAGTTTGGCCCTATAGCTGTCCTGGAGGCACGGTCTCCTCGAAGGATCTACGTGAAGCCTCCAACCACACAAATTGGTTGGGCCTCCACAACTAGGAAAACACGCTCTCCCCAAAGGATTTGTGTACACATCATCCTGATTGGTGCCACAGTCAATGCTTGAGCATGACCACCTGCTTTCCACACTATACCATGTTGCTATCTGAAGTCGCATCTGTAACACATCATACCCTATCACAAGGGTACGTCCTTTTGGACTACACCAAGCTTGTCGTTGAAGTACTCAAAATTCACCCTTGACAGAGGCTTGGTCAACACATCAACGACCTGACCATCCCTGATATAGTGATACCTGATCTCGATATGCTTCGACTTGTTATGAAACACTGGGTTCTTCGCCAACTTCACACAGCTTTGGTTGTCGCACTAGATGCAAGTCACCTGTAACTCAAGATCAAACACACCAGCTAGCAACTTCCGAAGCCACACTGCTTCATTGCTAGTTGAACACGTTGTTATGTACTCTGTCTCAATCGTATTGAGTGCTACACTGGATTGCTTTCTGCTGAACCATGAGATCATACCTGATCGCAGACTGAAACAACATCTAGATGTACTCTTCCGGTCTGCAACAATATCGACCCAATTTGAATCTATGTGCCCATGCTGTCTAATCTCACAATCCACATCATACCTGAGTCCATAATCCACTGTATCCTTCAGGTATCTCAACACATGTTTTTTTGCAACCAAGTGAACACGTCTTTGATCAAGTATATATTGACTCAATGTGTTCACCCCAAAACATATATCCGGTCTCGTGTTTGTCAAGTACATCAACGAACCAACCAACTGTCTATACATGGTGGTGTCCACTATCTCTGAAGAAGTATCACGCAACAACTTCACTTTCGTCACCATCGGGGTAGGCATGGCTTTGCAATCCATCATCCCAAATCTCTTCATGATCTCCACTGCATACTTTCCTTGATTAAGAAAAATCCCATCCGGTCTCTGCCATACCTCCAGACCCAAAAAGTAATTCATTATACCCAGGTCCTTCATCTTGAACTCTGAAGCAAGCGTCTTCCTACATTCATCAATGAGCTTCTCTGCTCCTGTTAGAAACAGGTCATCCACATATAACAGTAATATCCCTGGTCCCCCATCCACAACCTTGTAGTAAAGGTTGGAATCTACTTTACTCTTGGTAAAGCCTAAGCTCATCAGGAAACTGTCTGATCTGGCATATCATGCCTTGGGTGCCTGCTTAAGCTCGTACAAAGTTTTCTTCAATCTATAGACATGAGACTCCTTCTCATGTACCTTGTGGTTGCTCTGTGTACACTTATTCTGACTACTGGAGCAAGTATCTCATCATATTCTTCTCCCTCTTGCTGGGAGAATCCTCTAGCCACAAATCAGGCTTTGTACATCTCTATGCTGCCATCAATAGCATGTTTGATCTTAGAAGTCACCACTGACTTCCCTTTTGGTCTCAGAACTAAGGAAAAATCCATATCCAAGTCCTTTTGATTGACTTCCTCCTCTGTTACTGAAACAAGGGAATCTTCCCAGGAGGTCTCATATCTCCTCGAAACCTCTGAAGCTTCGATCTAGTCTCCTCAACTCATGGCACCTGTCTATCAGTCCTAGAAGACATCTCTCTCTCCCATCTGAATTTGAGGAGGAATAATTTTTGAATGAAAGTCTCTAAGCCACTAACTCTCTCTGAGATTAAGCTCCCTCTGAGTCTCCATGCTCCCTTTGAAGCTTAACTCCCTCTGAGTCTATATAATCGTCGGAGCCATCTGCTCCCTCTGTGTGTTGATTTCCTTTGCAGTCTTTTATGAATGGTCCTGGGGAGGCTACTCCTCCCTACTGGATCGTGAGGGTTGACTCCCTCCGAACTCTAGCTTCTTCTAAGCTGGTACTTGGTGGGGTCGCCTGCCTCACCACTGGTGGAGCCATTTGCTCCTCATGATATGGCTCATCAATGCTATATATCTTTGCATCCTGCAAAGTGTCATGGGACCATGTTGGTCTCTTCCTGGTTACTGCAACGATTCTGGGTAGGCCGTTCTGGCTCTATTAACTCTTCCTGATGATCTGAAGAGTGATAAACTGAACTAGAGGGATTTGTTCTGTCATCTTTGGAGCCTTTTTCTCCTTACAATCAATCTTCATATGAGATACTCTGTATCTTGCAAAAGTACCTTTCTTCGTCCTCTTTTTCTTCGATACATGGATGTATGCGGTCGTGTTGGGTATGTGCTATATTCTTTGCATGACTAGCTTTAGTGTTTTCTATGTTGCGCTGGTTGCGCAGAGGGGTTTGCGGGGGGGGAGAGGGTGCACGGGTTCGGGGGCAGCGAAAACGTGTCGCATTTTTGCCTCGGGAAACATGTTGCATTTTTGCCTCGGGAAACGTGTCCTCGATTTTTCATGTCCATTGTTGGGCTGTTTTTTGGCACATGGTTTTTGCCAATGGTTTTCTATTTCCGGTTAAGGAATTAGGGTTTTTGACTAATCCAGGTCATTGGGTTAGGGTTTTGGATGCCGTTGGCTCCTATATGTATATTGTATCGTAAACAATGTATCACTATGAACGAATATAGAATATGCTGGTTTTCTCGGTTTGGGTTCCCAGGGGAAAAATCTCTGTGTAATGTATGCATTTGCCATTGTATCTTTTATGTTCTTTTATTGAAAATCTATTTGCAGTAAAATATTGTAGAAGGTTAAAATCTACATTTGGTATCAGAGCTTT
>JZKD02S1686895.1:42725-54348 GCA_000966675.3 Picea glauca
CAAAAGTGACATTATGCACTTTAACCAAAGTCAAAGTACAAATAGACATAAAGTAACTAGGACAAAGTGCCAAATGACTTTCCCACATGTGCTAAGGAGGGAAAACACATGGGGAGCACCTCCCAAGGTACACAAATCAACAAAGCATACCATGTCCATGATGTGGAGAAGCAAAGTTTGAAAAAATTCATTAAGATCATTTGATTGTAGAATTATTTGTGTGATTCATATTTGAGTCTCGAAAACATCCAATATCGTGAAGGTATACATCTACTATAACTGTGTCAAATTTCACTATATATAAGCACAAATTGAAAAATTTTCAAAGTTGGCCCCATTCACAGGTCACTCTGTGCGAGGTCAAATTAAAGCATAATTTCCACTAATTGGTAAATGGACAACCAACTTGAAAATTATTAGAGGAACCAAAGTTAAATTTGGAGATGAATATGGTATAAAGATGAATGAGCTTCTCTTGGTTTTAGACCTCGTGCATGGTACATGATCTCTTAAAGCATACTATGTCGACATAAGGTCTCCACTCAATGAACCTGTGACATAGCACCTGTGTTCGTGGGACATTAAAGTATACATCTAATTTCACTAGATATTGATAAATACCTCCCCAAATCCTTTTTTTGAACCCCCCTCCCAATACATATTTCCAATAATAAAACCCCTATGTTTATTAGATATCCCATATTTTTACTATATACCTCTTTTTATACCCCCAATACCTATAAAACCCCCTATAACCCACATCCCCCCCAATACCTACAATATATTGACTCTATTTTTGACAATTTAAAAACCCCCTTTATGAATGAACGTGATAAGATATTGGTCAACAAGGTGAAGCCCACGTGCATGTCCATGACTTGGAGAAGCATAGTTTGAGAAAATTCAATGCTGGTGCCTTTCCCTGGTTGTTGTTTCTGGAAAGTTTCGATGAAGATTCCATAGGAGTGACGAACATGTTCATTGAAACCTCATCATAATATAATGATAACGATGATATATAATTTCATATCCTTCACATCTATGTTGTAATTTTGTCATTTGATTGTCGAATTCTTTCTGTGAGTCATATTTGAGTCTATAAACCTGAATGAGCTTCTCTTGGTTTCAAGAATAATATATTTTCTACTGAACAAGGCCAACCACGTGAAGGTGGAAGCTCATATGACCCCCCTCACATCACTCTCAATTTCCCAATACCCAATTTATCTGCTATAAAATATTAATTTGAAAACAACATAGTAAGAATCAAGCATATAAACTAAGAAAACATAAATTTAAGGTAAATTAAAGAGAACAAATCGACTGAAAACATATAAATACATACCTTGTACATTTGAACATTTCCATATCATTAATATTCTTCTTCATCCAACTAAACATCTATATCATCCAATTCAGAATTGATGTTGAAAGGATTGGCCATATCAACATCATCATGAATATCATCACTTCTAATCATATTATCATCAAGAACATTGTATCCTACATTTGGTTCGACTTATTTGAGTTCTTCATCTAACACATCGTCAATATCATCTTCATCCAGAACATTGTCTCAACCATCTCCTTGAACTGCTTCAACGTATTCCTCTGACACATGAACTAATTGCTCCTCTACATCATCTTCTTCTTCAATATCATCTTCTTCCGCTACATTATACTTTACCGGCCTTCCTCTTGGATAATATCTAACAACATATGACCAACCCCCTCTACCTGGAACCTATGAATAAAATACCTATACACATTGGCTTGGAAGAACATAGGGATCTGATCCCGACTCAACATTCCTTGTATTAACCATGGTAAATCTGTTAGCATACTGATTAACAATTCTATTAGGATCACAGTCATTCATTCATAGCCTGTACCATTTGACATCGAACAAAACTAATTTGAAGGATTTAAATTCACACTCAAGTATATCATCCAAATACCCATAGTATCAATTTTCAGAGACTTCTGGATGTCTGTCACTTCTAGAGGAAACCTTAGTAACCTAAAACACTGTAGTTATCCCACTATCATAAGTTTTCATTTTTTCATCCAACTTTTTGATGCGAAATTTGCATCCATTGCACCACATATCATTGTGGTGTTTCAACTGAAATAGTCTAGACACGTAAAAAATGCATTGTCAATTGATAAACATATTTATACTTTAAAATTATGCAAATTAAGAAAAACAACACATCATATACATCAATGTAATATTCAAAAAAACTAAATAGTATGGGTGAATATATGCTTTTCTGTTTATCTTTTAAACCATATGCTAAATCAATTTCCCTATGTGTAAGATTGGTATCTCGTTTACGTTCAACTTCTTTGACCAATGTAGCCACACCATACCATGATAACCTACCACTATTAGATTGTATACATTGTTCAATCCATACCTTGATCCAATCAATATTGTTTGCAATGTATAAATGTATTGCATCCCACTCTCGAGTATTGCATCCCACTTTCCTCATTCTACCTTTCCCCAATAGGTTACCTCCTTCAAATTTCTTGATGGACTTGGCATCCCAAAAGTGATCCACATTAGTACTTGCAACTATTTTAGGAAGATATATTGAGTAATATAAACCATAGTTTGATAAACCATATATCCCTCTACCATAGAACCCTCATGACGTTCTCTTTGTCTAACCAAAGCCTTCAATGATTTCAAGTGCCTCTCAACCATCCACATTGACCTTGTGTGTAGAGGTCCACACTTTTCAATCTCCTCAACTTGGTGTATGAGGTAGTGTTCTTTTGCATTGGAAAATGTTGGAGGTAGATACTTTTTCATTTCACACATTAGACAAGGAATTTGTCTCCTCTAATAATTTATATATATTTTTATTGATTTATTTAGATGAAAATCATGTACAAATGATGCAAGCAAATCATAGGTTTCAATAAAAAAGTATATAACTTACTACATTACAAGTAAAACACATGAAGTGAAATACAAGTTGCACAACGAATTGAACAAATTACACTTTGCATATAAATCGCCACTTACCTCATGTATTTGCCAAGATCATATATAACTTGTTTGACATTGTTGTCAAAGTTGTCTGGGAGAGATAGAGGTAGAATGTACTGTAACAAAAAAAAATAAATCAATAATTATTCCCAAATTAGTAGAAAAACAACACTAACAAGATGTTTCACCAATATACAAATATATACACCAAAATAATTACCTTAACGAAGGTATGCCAATCATGAGTTTTTATCCCACCTAATTCACCTTTCTTTGTTAGGATATTCTTTATGTTTGAAGAAAATCCAGTTGGAAATTTAATTTTTTGAATAACCTCTTTTACATCCTTGCCTTGCTGCTCTGTTAATAACCTTGGAAGGGAGCTTATATTTTGGTCTCCATCGCTATTTGAATGCATCACACTTTGCATTGCATGATTTGCCTCCTTAATGTCATTACAAATATTTATAATTTTTTTCTTTGTCACTCCTTCCATCTAAGATTCGCCACAATGTTTTTGTTACATTATTCCTGATGTGCATTGTATCAAACAAATGGAAACTTTCTAGGTGCTCATAGAAGGTGAGCCCAATGAATTGTACAAGAAAACTTTTCATTCCTTGTGGAAGCGCCCCATTATTAATGCCTTCATGACGACCTTCAAGCTGAAGCATAATTAAAGATATTACAACAAAAATTGTCAATTAGTACAGTGAGCAAAATGCAATAAAAATATTAAATATTCCAAACATTTCATGTATGATATATAGAAAGTTTGATCCATACATTGACGATTTCTATTATATTTCAACTTCCATATATGAGGTGTTATTCTTTGTGGTTTTTATCCAATATCTTCTTTCCCATTGAAAATATGTTTTTTTGTACTTCGATACCTATGGTTCTTAGAGAGGAAGTGCTTATTCTCTTCAAACACCTCCTTTCCTAAACTTTTTGAACGATGAGATTTCATCTTAGGACCACAAATTGGATATGAAAATTTACTCTTTGTTTGAATACCCAAAAGAGATGGATTAAATTTTATATCAATTATTCAAAGTATGATTAATGAAGGGATTATATATTAAAAAACATGCACGATATGAACTTCATAAAATTAAACACTATTAAAGTGAAATACATAACATTATAAGATACCACATAAATGTGTTAGCCTCAGGGCATCATGAATTGTCCATACAAGCATTGGATAGAATTACAATTCCCTTTGTGTACCTACTGGTCTAGAGATATCATACATAGTGATGCCCTCCCATAACTCTAGTAACTCATCGATAATAGGCTCGATATATACATTCATATCTTTGACTTGGCACTTAACTAATTGATTGAACATACACTAGATAATTAATACATATATGAGCAAATAAAATATATCAAACATAAAATTATAAGACATAATTGAACATATATGAGTAAACAAAAAAATATAAGACATAATTATGAAACAAACAAGACAAATGATATGTTACCGTATTAAAATAAATTATTCTAAACAAATTTCTGGAACAATCTTTGCCAACATTATGTGCTCCCTCTTTATTGACATCCATGGAGGAATTCTATTGTTGATATCAAAAACATGCCACACCAAGTAAGTAGACCCGAGCTCTCCAAATGGATTGACACCGTCAGCTGCCAATGAAAGCCTAAGATTACAAGGTTCGAATTTAAAATGTGGCCACATTTCCTCTATATTCTTAAATACAGATCCATCTGCAGGCATTCGAAGAACACCATCTTTACTTCTATTGTTTGCATGGTAATCCATAAACTGTGCTATGATTTTGCACCTAAACAATCATCGCAAATGTGGAATTATGGGAATATAATGAAGAACCTTGTGAGACACCTTTTTTGTTACTTTATTGGTTCAATATATACTAATTTGACTTTTCGGGCATTCTTCTTTCGACGCATGTTCTCCATAATATAAAATATGATCATCAGGACATGCATGAATAACTTGATACTCCATTCCAATATCTTTCATAATGGCATGTAAATCTTGGTATGTGCGACATAAAACATTTGACGATGGTAACATAAAGTCACCTAACAATATACACCATAAAAAATCAATACCAGTTAATGTAAATAATATTAATCGTACATATTGCATCCAAATTTTACAGATGATCAACTAACAATAAAAATAGAGGAAAAATAAAACCTTTATCATCATGTACTAAAGGTGAAAATATATTACATACCTTAGGAGCTGTGTGACACAAGTGTTTGACAAACCATTCATAACCTTTAAGTTCACCAACAATAATATAGTAGAGGGAAGACTTGTTTTGGAGCCTTCATAAAGAGGTTGTGTTTCCTTCTCAAGTACATGTATACTAAAAACACCATCAAGCTTATCATCATCATCATCCATTCCAACATTATTAAATGTCTCCTGGATCAATATATTTGTCCCATATTCTTCAACTGTGTTATTAGCATCATCATATTCTACCATAGGATCATTAACTTGATCTTCAATATTCGCTCCATGTTCCTGAACAGGTTCTTGTACAACCATGTCTTCCTCCACTATAAGTGCACTAGGGCGTCGTTCCTTTACAATTACAAAGAATCAAGTAATATTACTGTATATAAAAAATATTAAAATGATACAAACACTAACACATATAATCTAGGAAAACAAAGACAACAAAGACAAATATAGACACTTTTCTTGACATGTAGAAAGAGAGACACATTGTGAGATATATAGTCACAACCAACAAAAACAACATATTCTTATTTCTCCTTAATCATTATGTCATATTATTTCTTGATTTCACTTGGAGACCACAAGTGTTAAGTGGATGGAAACTTCCGTGTGCCTAACTTGGAGACCACAATTTAATTTATAAGGGGTTGAGAGCTGAGGGAGTATGGGCTAACACATTAGTGATGCAGGGGTTATGGATCAAGGGGTTAGGGTATAAGGGGTAATTAGGGGTCAAGGATTGGGGTAATTAATGATTTAGAGGTTTATAAGGGTCAAGGGCTAAGGGATTAGGGGTTAACAGGTTATTGACCATCCAACATTTAGGGGTACTTAGAAGTTGGTATTCTATATGGAGCAATCAACTTAGCTAAGAGCGAGAAACAAAGACAACAAATCAATGATGAAACTTGTGAAACTTATCAATATGTTATATAAATATAAGAAAAGTGTTATTTTTTCTTGACATGTATAAAGTGAGACACTTTGTGAGATATATTGTCACAACCAACAAAAATGACCTATTCTTATTTCACCTTCATCATTATGTCATATCTTACTTGATTTCACTTGGTGACCACAAATTTTAAGTCAATGGAAACTTTCCCACAACTTGGAGACCACAATTTATAAGGGGTTGAGATTAGTGCATATAACCCTTTGATCCCTATCCCTTAACCCAACCTTAACCTCTAAACCATTAACCCCTAACCCTTTAATCCCTATCCCCTAACCCCTCAGACCCTATCACTGTAATCTTTAACACCTTAACCCCATTCCCCCTAACCCCTAATTCCTTAACCCCTAACACCTAAACCCTTAACCAATAACCCCTAAACCCCTAAGCCCCTAAATCATTAACCCATAACCTGACCTAACCCTTTAATACCTAACCTTAAACCCTAACCATTTACTCCCTATAACACCATTAACCTCTAAATCCCATAGGACCTAAACCCCCTAAACTTACCTTAAATACTAACCCCTTAACCACTGAGATTTTATGGCCTTATTAACCCTTAAACCAATAAAATATTAACCCCTAACCCTTTACACCCTGTACCCCTAAACCTTAAATCCATTAACCACTAAACCCTATCCTAAACCCTAATTAAAATATACATCTTATGTCAAATTATTCTATTCTCAACCCTTTTTTGTCAGACTTTCGACGACTGATGACTAGAGAGACGTTGCTTAACAATAAAAAAATATTGACTTCATCAAAGTTAACAATGGGGACATTTGATCTTCAACTATTAGATATTCGACGATGTCTCAAGGCATTGGATATCCGATGAACGTCGAGGAATTTAAAAAAAAATACAAAAAATGCAAATAAAATCCGACAGCACGAACGATTTTATCGGCATTGTCGAAGTACAATGTCGATTTTTCCGCCCATATGTAGTAGTGAATTGGATACAATCCCCATATTTATTGATATTCAACTTGAATTCTTGCCTTCCTCTTTCCCCCCATGACCTCTCATTTACAAACTTTTGTCCTTATCCTCTTTGCAATGATGAGAGAACAAGGATATTATAAATTCTTATGATTTTTTGTATTATATGTAGTTATATTTTGAATTTTTATTTTAGTGTTGGTGGGCCATCATAGATTTTGTCTATAATGGACCTCACCCACTGTGATGACTGGTCTGGATATTGGGAAACTCTTCTCCATCCAAGTTTGATATTTGACCATCATGGAATTCATAAGTCTTCTTTGGCTATTTGAGTTTGAATCCCTTTCACTGCTCCTCTGTTGCTGCGACAACTGTTGTTGTCGATGTTACTCCATCATCTTAGATGGTAGATATTATATGCAAGGGTAATGTTGCATACCGATATATTTCCTTCATGTGTAGAAATTGTGCCTTTATGGTTTGCTTCCTTCACATGTTGCCTATTTGTATTATTGAGTGTGGACTTCCTTTAGCATTGGTATCTAGCACCATTCAACGTGCAATAGACATGAGTGATCATAAAATACTATCAAAATAAACTATCAAAACCACACATTTGAACCGATAAATTGAAAAATTAATTAAGTGAGAGTTTGTGTATGCTTCCCCGAGTTTGGTTCCTGGCTCCTCTACTCTTGGTTGAAGTACTACGTTCTTTGTTATTTTTACCAATGAACCAGATATTAATCCTAAAAATATGAAAAATTGGTGAGGAATATTTGAAATCATATCACTGTGAAGTTGTAGATCTCAGACATACCTTTCATACGGTACAAGGAATGTGAAAAATGGGTATCAGATTCAAAAGTTATGACCAAAGTATGAAAGATAGTTTTGCAGGGCCCTACTCTCGTGTCAATAAGTTACGCACAAACTCTCTTCTGTATCGACAAGTTAAGCACAAACTCTCTTCTCTACCATCAAGTTAAGCACAAAATTTCCTCCATGTCGACAAGTTAAGCACAAAATCTCCTCTGTATCGACACAATGAGCACAAACTCTCCTCCATGTCGACAAGTTAAGCACGAACTCTCTTCCATGTAGGAAGACGAATTGAAAAATTTCTAAGTATCCTTTTTACCGACAAGAAACAACAAGATCTTGAGTTGAAAAGTCCATAAATTTCTCATATGATGTCTGATTAAGGCGATGTTTTTTGCAACAAGGAGAGCACACAGAGGGGCTTCTAGTGAGAGACCTTAAAACTTCATTAAATCATTTGAGTAGATTCATGTTTAATGATAGTCATGATTAACAAGACTATCTTTACGAGAAATCCTTGATCATCATTCTGGAACTTATGAACCTCATATTTTGATTTCGTAAGTAGCATTGGAATTGTAATCCCGTAAAACATACATCTATCTTGTTTAAGGAGTGAAGAACCCACTTTGACTTGTACCCAAAATTACGAGCAAAGACATTTTTTAATGAAAGTTTGGAACCCGTTCTTGCTAATTCTTTGCTTGAATTCTGTTCTGCTAGTTCTTGTGTTTTCTGTGTTGTATAGGCACTTAATTCATCCATTTGAGCTAAGGTCATCTGTTAGTGACTTAGAAATATAATCCCGTGAGAACAACTAAATGACGTTTGGAGCACTTAACACTCTTTAGGAGTTGGGAGGACCAATTCTCCTATGAGATGCAACTAAGAGTCAACTTGAGTCTTATATATGCTGCAATTAACCCACCTGATGGAAGACGACACTTTCATGATCATATTTAGTCATAAAATTAAGAAAGCGCAAAATGTGCATGGTGGTATGGTATGTGTATTGAAAACTTATGGCAACACAAACATACTTAATTACAATTGCAACATAATGTAGTTTAATTAGGGTATGATATAGGTGATCAGTTATCGAGTCATGCATGGAAAGCTTAATCATTGGAAATGATAGGAACCCGACTAACGGGTGTAGCGATAAGGATGTGAATTGGACGAGAATAGGAAAGGCCTCAAGATGACAAGGTTTGTGTCAGTCATGGAAATAAGATCACTGTCGATACGCTCAATGTCGATGAGGGGTCGACATATTTTTTCTAGCATACTAGAGACAGGGGGGGGAATTCATTGACAATCAGTGTATCATAAAGAGAGAGATGAACCTTGTTGACACACACACACACACACACACACACACACACACACACCTCAACATCGTTAAAGTGCTTATGATATTTTGAGTTAAATTGGTTACACCATTTTGAGTTAAATTTCATTGAATAATGTGGTATTATTACATTTCGGACTACATTAATGTCAATAAGCAATTATTATAAGTATAAACAACATTTATTATAGAAGCATTATATGTCTAGAGAAAATATTATTAATTAATAAAAAATATTACATTTATATATTAATATTATTATGAATATAGGGACATGTATTATTATTCCTTGTCGAAGACTATAACAATTGATTCATCCGCCAAGACTATAGGAATTGATTCATGGTTGACCATCTATTAACTAACCTTTGACTATGAATATTTTTGTGCTTTCCAAATGTTATACATACACATAACAAAATAATCATTTTATTTTATAATATTTAAAATGCTTTTATAAAAATTCTGATTGGTTAACAAGTTTGAAGTCTTTTGACAAAGTTCTTTTAAAATGTAATCAAATAACCTAATTTTTAAGTTTGGTTAAAAATTTATAATGCATTTTTAGTCCTTGCAGAATGTCATGACTATAACATTTGAATCATAACTGACCATCAATTACTTTTGCTTTGAATACAAATATTTCCTGGCTTTACAAACTTGTACATAGGTTAAAAGAAAGGCTTTGATATTCAGTTACAAGATAATCGATATGCTATATTCAATTGCAAGATCACTGATATAATTGCAATTCAATTTGAAGATACATATACAATACTTTATTGGTTGTTTGAAGATACACTGATCTTGGATGTACAATTAAGGTACAAACTATCTACTATCACTTACTTTCCATTACTTTATCCATCAAAATATAGTGATTTGTCATATATGAAGATACATTGATCTTGGACCTACAATTAAGGTACAAACTATCTACTATCACTTACTTTCCATTACTTTATCTATCAAAATATAGTGATTTGTCATATATCAAGAGCAATATGCTAATTTATTTTCCTTACAATGAATAAATAATTTAAATGTTTAATAAATAAATAAAAAATCTAAATAAAAAATATATTTATATTTTTAAAAATAAATGCTTTGTTTCTTTTTATAAAATCTTAATATGTTTATCAACATATTCCAATTCCATAATTTCAAAATGATCGATTTTAAAACTTAATTTATAATAACTACCTCACATCTCAATATATTTATTGAGATATTGTAATTTCCATAATTTCCACATATTGCAATTTCCCAATTTTTGAATGATCAACTTAAAAAAAATTATGTATAATAACTACGTCCTGTTCCATTCATTCAAACTTGATATGCATAAAAAGTGATTCGACCAATAAACAATATGCATTAGATGTGAAAGTAAATAAAGTAAATAATAAAAATATAATCAATTTTGTTATGGTTGTTCACAATTACACCAAGAGACTACAAGGACCTTGGTTAAATAAACTAAATAATTAAATGTGATATGATTATTCACAATTACAATAAGAGAATACAATGACCATGGTATATGCTATACACAAACTTTTAGGCAAGGACAATGGCACTTGTGCACCCTTAATATTGTTAAGGGATGTATCAATATAGAGATTATTAATTTGATTATTGTGTGGAGCACATTTATTTGTTGTCCTTAAAATGTGTCAGTCTTCATCAATCTGGGGCGAACCGTTTATTCCAACAATGGGAAACGACCATACGAGAAATCAGAATGACGTGGATGCTTCAATCAATAACGCCGAGAACAACTGGCAAATGAGAAGTGAAGATTGTGGAATGAGAGTGAAATATAATCGGCTTCATGTTATGTATAATGGGTTTAGTTAGAATGAGACTGAAATACAATTGCATGTTAAAAACATACTCGTTATTCTAAAACATATAATAAGAATAAGTTGATTGTAGTCTCATATTTTGATGGTTATAATGAGCTTAGTGGATGTGTTTGGATGTCTTTTTATTGTTTAAAGATCTTGTAAGATCGAAAGGAATGAGTAATTGGTTGAGATTATTTGGGTAGTTTAAATCTGATTGTCCCTATAAATTAACTTTTAGCAGGGGGAAGGGACGGCGACGCATTATTAGATAAAATTTATTAAATTTTTTATCTAATAATGCTCCCTATAGAGGGTGGGAGTGGGAGTGGGAGCAGGAGGGGGCATAATAAATTTTATCTAATAATGTCCCCTCCTTCCCACCCTCTAGGGGGCATTATTAGATAAAATTTATTAATAAAATTTATAATAAATTTTATCTAATAAT
>JZKD02S1686895.1:61396-81033 GCA_000966675.3 Picea glauca
GTGGTTACTGAACTTTTGGGTTCGGAGGTAGATGAGGAGGTCGCCTTACCAAGGATCATTCAAAGTGATGTAAAAGAGATGTTCATCGGGGAAGTTGGTATTGATGGGGGCACTGGTAGTATTGGAGGGGAAGGCTGTGACAAGTTCGGCGAAGATGAGAGATTTCTTGCTCTTGGGTGTTGAAAATTTGAGATTGTACTCCTGAAGGATAACGATCCATCGGGAAAATTTTCCATTAATTTGCTGATGATTGAGCAAGTATTGTATGGGGTTGGAATCCGCTATGACTTTGGTTGTGCGAAGAAGAATGTAATGGCTCAGTTTTTGGACTGCGAGGACGACTGGAAGGGCTAGTTTCTCTTCACGTTTATACTTCAAGGGTGGCCCTAAGAGGTTTTTACTAATGTAGTAAATGACATGCTCACGACCATCATCGCTGATTTGAATGAGAACTCCTGCTACTGAGACAGATGATGCTGATATGTAGAGGATATAGTCGCGATTATAGTCGGGTGAACTAATTAAAGGGGCGTTGGAGAGTTCCATTTTAAGATCGTCGAATGCTTTTTGGGCATGTTCATCCCAGTGGAATGGGATGTTGTGGCATAGTAAGTGAAGTAAATCGTGCGCTCGAGTGGCATAGTCTGGGACAAATTGCCGTAGAAAGTTAGCTTTTCCTTGTAGGCTCGGGAGTTAGCGTAAATTTCGGGGGGGTGGAATTTCTGTGATGGCCTGGAAATGGCGCAAGCGAATTTGGTTCGTATCCCTTTGCTACTTACATTAGGGGAGGTAGTGTCAGTACTTGATAAAGTGACAAATGATGATGGTGTTTGATTGAGTTGAATTAAGTTACGTAACTCGGGTAGAGATGGGCATTTGTTGGTTGGGTGTCCATCTTTCTCACATAGTGCACAAGGAGGTTGGACGCATGGGGGAAGTGGAGCTATGGGCTCCTTCTTCTTTCGCCTGCCCCCAGCTGTGGCAGGGATGTTAGTGAGTGAGGGTGTAGAGGGTATGGTGGGAGTGAGTATGGGAATCTGCATTGGGATTCCTTCTGTTTGCGGGGGAAGGGATGGTTGAGGAACCATCTCTGGTGGATGTAAATACCAAAATGGGATTGCTAGCACCATATTAGGGAGGGTAAGTGTTACGACTACTTGGAAAGATTGTATGCCTAGTGGAGGGTAAAAGAAGGGGTTTTGAGTAATGGCTTGGGGAACTCTCTCCCAAACTGGGATATGGCCTTGGGGTGAGGTGAAATCGTGAACTAGTGGAGTCGACGAGTTTGCAGGAGGCTCGTGAGGGAGGGGCTTTGCGACTAGTGGGATGTCAGATATGAGAGAAGCCTCCCTGGGAGGAAGGGTATCCTCAATTTCAGTTCCTTTGGATGATATGACACATACCTGATTGGAAGGATGAAGGAGTGGTGGTGCACCATGGTAAGTTCCTAACAATGATGGGTCTTTGAAAATTCTGGGC
Source organism: Picea glauca (assembly GCA_000966675.3). NCBI lineage: Eukaryota > Viridiplantae > Streptophyta > Pinopsida > Pinales > Pinaceae > Picea > Picea glauca. The sequence goes on from JZKD02S1686895.1 coordinate 62,876, forward strand.
CCTATTTTGATGAGTGGGTATGCTTCAGGATTAGTGTGGATGAGAGGGATAATGTTATCGATGTTGGCAAAAGGGTTAGGCTCATAATGTGAAACTTGGTCAATTGTAATGATCTTCCCATTGTGGGGGAACATCATGGTTCGAAAGATGGAAGAGGCAACTGCCTTCATAGTGTACATGTAGCTATGACCGAACAAGATACTGTAATAGAGTGGGCGTCGATAACTTCAATGTCAATGAGAATGGTCTTGCCCCTGAGTTCTACAGGGACATTTTGAAAGAGCCCTTCAGGAGAACATGGTCATCTGTCATAATCTCTTAAGGTAATGGCATATGGTATGAGTTTGGGGGAACCAAGTTTCTGCCATACAGACTTGGACATGATGCATGTGGATGTGCCTTCATCGATGATGCACCGATGAACTGTAATGTTTCAAATTTTAATGGGTATTTGAAAAGCGATGAGAGCGGGGAGTCGAGGTTCTCCGCTATCAAGATCAAATGTGATGAGTTGAGTATCCACGGGGTCCACTGCCCCCAAGGTGGAAAGTAATGATTTATGTTGAGTGGGACAAGTTTGAAGGACTTCTAAGACTTACATTACAACCGGGGATTGTGCTACGTCATCAACCAAACTGTAATTATGAGCCACCCTAGCCTACGTGTTGTGAACATTCCTGCGCAATGGGATGCGGGGGATGCGAAGAGGTGTTTCTGTGTTAGGGTGAGGAATCACCAACGGGGGTGCCGTTGGTGCTGGGATTGTTTCTGGGGGAGTGGGAGGAGACTCAGCGGGTGCACGGTATTGATGACTACGTGTATGTAGAAGGAATTCTTCCTCGCTAGTGAGGAGGATAGTATGATCTGTGGGATTGTTCGGGTTGAGATACTGTCCCAACTGTGGTGGGATAGGCTACATGTCCTGTTGGGTGTTCATCACTCCTTGGTGTGGAATGGAGTTTTGCAGCACGAATGGGGGTGGTTGTTGCACGTATTGTTGTGGGGCCTACTGAGGGGTAGGCGGTGCTGGAGGATGTGGTTGGGTTCGAAGATTATTGTTATTTTTCCCTTGATGTCTGTTGTTATTTCCCCCCTAGGGGTTCTAATTCCCTTGGTTCTGGTTGCCCCCAGTAGGTTGGTTTTGTTGGGGGTGATTTTCGCCCTGACATGGGTTGTTATTGTTCCGGGTTTTTCCTTTCTTTTTGGCATTATTCGACTGATGGGTTGGATTTTCCATATTCAACTGTTCAAAATTTTGATATTGCTGAATGGGAGAGGGTTGAACAAAATTCACCCCAGCGTGAGGGTGTCCTTGTGGTGGAGCCATGGGCTGTGGAGGGCTAGGAAATGGAAAGTACAAATTCTGTGGTGGTAATGATCCATAAGGTACATAAAAAGGCGTGGTGCTTTCACTAGTATTTAGAGTATAAGCTGAGGTAGAGGGAGTACCAGAACTTGTTTGGATAGGAGGGTGTATTGTGGGGGTTGGCGGTGGCCCACTGAGGGGTGGAGGGAGGGAAACATGGTATGGTTGTTAATAAGGGGGTGGGGGATAAAAAGGGGTTCCTCCATATGCCGACGGATATTGAGGTGTTCCATACATTGGTGATTGTTGGGGTTGTGGATTGTGATGCGTGGTGTTACCAATCAATCCGTCTGCTGAGTGAGACATCCTGGGTTTATCTTGTCCAAATGGCACTGGTTTTGGGAGATCAGGGAGTACTGTGTACACGTACCTTGATTGTGAATAGATGAGGTCATATTGTTGAGACTTACTGATGGCTTCTTATTCTGATTGAGGGAAGGTGGAAGCCACATATTTACTGAGGAGAGAGATAAGTGATCTGAGAAACCAATCAAGACATTGTTGTTTGGTGGTTTATGCTTTGCACAAACTATGTCGTCAACGCCACTCGTGAATGTGATCAACGATATGTGTGGCTAAGGTTTGTTTAAAATTAGAGAGCAATTCAAGACCATTGTCATGGCGGATTGGTAATTGGAAGAAGGTAAAAAATTCTTTGGCCAAGGACTCGAAAGTCACATGGGACCCTGATTTTTCATCTACATACCATTTGGTTGATGGGCCAGTGAGTGTGCATTGAAATAATCATAGTCGGATGGAATCATCCATAATGCTGTTGGAAGAGCACCATAAGTGAAAAGTCATGACATGGTTTGCAGGGTCATCCCCTGCCTTTCCTTCAAACTTGGGGGTATCTGAAGGTAGTTTTGTAGGCATTGTAGGCCATGTGGGGTCATGCAATATAGGATCATTTGTGAGTTTGCTTAGATATGGTATGTTGAGAGAGGCCAAGTATGGAATCTGGAGTGGTGGTGGAGGGTTAGTTCCAGCCATGGTGTGAGTGGTTTGTGAACCTGACCCTTGGGGGGGACTATGTGGGTTTGTACTTCCCCCATGAGAGGAAGTTTCCCCCTGCTTCCTTGTAAAGGAGAGTGAGTGGACGGTGGGCCTTGGGAATTGGACCCAAGTAAGGTGAAACCAAGCAAAGCTGATCCTAAGACAGTGGCACTCACTGGAGTGTGTGAAGGTGGAGCCGATGAGTTGGCAAGACTAGGAACTCCCCCTAGAATAGGAGGGAGGTTTAGCAAGTGTCTGGAACGACGGGGGTTTCTGTGGGTCCCCTATGATGTCCGACTAGCTGAGTGGATGTGTGGGAATGGTGGTGAGAGTAATAAATAAACAAGAGCCTTTGTTTGCAATTTCTTGAACTTTACATGATATATATCTAAATCAAATGTAATCAGAAGTGCATCATACATAAAGTTTTTTGATAAATAAGCATATATGTGGATAAGTGGATTTTGTATGTGTGGGGGAACAAAGAAAACAAATTCTCATTTCCTAAAATATGTAACGTCGTTCCTCTCAAAAAAGTACCGGACCTTCCAATAGCACTCGACAATGGGGTCTGAAGCCACCGGAAAAGAAACTAGTGAAGGATGAAGCGATTAGTTATAATGAGGGCTAGAGGGGGCATATCCCAAAAGAACTAGTGATATTTCCCAATAGCCACACAAAATCTGATCAAGGTGCAATTGCAACCCACAATTGCCACCTGGGTAGATGTCCTAAATTTTGGTCACTAGGTACCTCAGTCAAAGTGCGACATTTAGATGTTTGGCCTAAGAAATGGGTCACGGGTTGGATCCCGTCCAAGAGGTGGGTGCCTCAAGGGGGGACACATAGAACAACCAGACCTTGGCCTTCAACCCTTCATGGGTATCTCCCTGCCTTATGGTGTCAGGAACACTTGACTTGGAGGATTTAAAGTTCCCTATTTGGCAACTTCTATTGTTTTGAAAATGTGAGAACCAGATAACGGGGAGTTATTTGGATGCCTATCCCTGAAATCCTACCTAGAGTAAAAGATATATTTTGGCACCTCTTGTGGAGGAAAACTTAGTGAGTTTTTAGAAATTTTTTAGATGTGGTTGTTTGAGAGATTGGAGGTGTGAGCCAATCTCGTTGAAATTAAGTGGGAGTGGATAGTTTCGTCAAGAAAAGGGTGGTGTGTTTTGGAATCCCGTTGGAGGAAACTTACTTTGACGTCCATGTTTCGAGATGAAAACTATGTGAGTGATAAGTGACTTTTGTGTGTGAATGAGTGAAAGTGTGCCAATGTTTTAATGAATTAGGTGTCACCTTGCTGCATGTGGACTTTGCTTGGTCCTTACAAGTGTTAATTACCTAATTAACTAAATTCCTTTGATACAACCTTGCGTAATTCAAAAGTCCCTAGGAAGCTAGCATGTGGACATGTGGGTTCGTTACTATTCCTTTAACTCCCTATTGTGATTTAATCTAAGAAAGATTTGAAACTATCCTAGATTGTGATCATGTGGGCATGTATGGGCCCATTCCAAAACCTTTAAACTTCCCTAGTGATTTAATCTAAGAAAGTAAATTTCAACAATATCCTATTTTTGTAGCATGTGGGCATGTATGGGCCCGTTACAATCTTGAGATGTGTTTGAAAAATAAACTAAGAGGAGTCCCGAGGGGGCTATTGTCCTCTCCTAAAGGTTTTAGTATTTTTTAAGGGAGATGAAATTGTCCTACAACCTTTTTTTGATTCTCAAGGTCGCTTTGAAGCGCGAGAGAAGAGCATACTAAACGATTGTTATCCAATTTCTGGTCCTAATGCAAGTTTTATGTGATTACAAATGATTCCAACTGATACTCTTAGTCAAAGCAAGCCATCCATGTGGCAAAATGAAAGCAAAAGAGGAAATAATGATTTTAAACCCCCTAAGTGCCTATGTGTTTCAACTAATCCCTTTATATGGAGAGGGAACTAAGTGTGGTGTATATTACAATATGCATGGAATCATTTTTAAGAAGGCTAGGGGCCTTCCACAAATCACAAAAAGGATTACAATGTATATTTTTTTGTACAGGTGCATGGGTCTCAGAGTAGATAGAGGTGCACTGAGAGCCAATGTGTGAACCGAAAAATACTTTTGGGCGTAGGTGTGTAGAGGGCGCTGGATAACACAATAATTTTGGCGCACGTGCGCACAATGCACGACTGTGGGCCAATAAAACCGCGCACAACTGACACATGACCGTGAATAAATTTTTAGACGAAATTCTCTCAATTCAGATTTGAATTGGACGTTTTGCAGGTTGGCTTGGGCCGATTAAGGTACCTGCAGGTTAAATAAACTGAAAGCAGAGCTAGAAAAACCCAAATGGGGTAGGAAATTGATACCTTTCCCCAGTGGAGTCGCCAATCTCGTTTTTCACCTAAATGAGAAAAATAGAGGTTCTTACAAGCTTAGTTGGGTCAACTAAGCAAGACAATAGTGAAGGAAAGGGTTAGAAAAATAAATATAAAAGACTAAGCTAAGAATTAAACTAAGAAAGGAAAGAACAACTAAACTATTGAGCATAAGGATATAAGAACAAGAAACAAATAAGACTCATGTCACCAATGGAAAGGATTGTATTAGTGAAAAGAAAACACCGAGAAGAAAGATGACTTTGGGTCCCTTCTTCCTCCAAGGGAGGGCTCTTGGACCCCCACAATTGATCTCTTCTTACAACTTTGAAACTTGAAAGAAATGGTGAAAGAATCCCAAGCTAATCCACTTAAAAGGTGAGGTGGATTGCCCAAATGGAATGATGCTAGTATGCTCTTGATGAGAAAAGAGGATTCCCTAAGAGAATAGTAGTAGCATAACCTTGCAAATGAATTCCTTGAAAATGTAGTGCACCCATGGCCTTATTTTATAGCACCACTTTGAGGTATTGTGAAACCAGCTTTTAGTGTGAAAAGGGGCTGTTTAGGGCACTTTTAGATCTTTGAACAGCCACTTAGTCGGATCCAACCGAGATTTGGATGTCAAATCAACTTGGAAGCTGAACCAGAAGTGGGTGGGAGGCCGACCAATCTTATAAATGCGCTGTTTCTCAGGTGTGCACGAATTTTAGCGACCATAGTCACGCATTGTGCGCATGTGCACTTTTCTTGCATTTCTGGATGGCGCATGTGCACATGCACCCTGTGTAGTCATAATGCACCTTGATTTTATAACTGGTTGTATAGTTTTGGACCTTTTGAAAATGCTTTTTTGGTAATTTTGGTCCATGGGTGAACTCATAGCTATTTGAAGATGCTGGATTCCTATAACCATTTGCGGATGAAATTTCAGTGATAACACATGTTATCTAGGATGTAAGGGGAGAAAGATGCCTCCAATTTTTCCCTATTATACATGCCATTAATGTACTACTACACAAACAAAGGATCATCATTCAACTGGGATGACATCCTCCCAACAAACCTGACAGGCTATCATTGTAGTTGTGAAATCCAAGTCCAAGACCTTCCCTAGTTTCCACATGTCTTCATACCTCCTAGACATCATGTGCGTGGCCCACCAATACCCAAGGATGGGTTGGGAATGGAATCCAATAGACCCTGCCATCCATATATACTTCCAAGTACTATGGGAGCATAAGTACAATACCAAATACCAAATTGTGAGCACTTCCTAGCTCCACTGTACAAATTCATATTTGGGACACTCGCTCCATGCATGACCGATAATGAGATCACTGCCATCAAAAGAATTGGAAATTGGTACCTATTGGAACATGGAACCTATATTAGGGTGTACAGAGCTATTAAATCCCCAAATTTACTACCTCAACTCATACTTGACAAATTACTGATTCAATAGCTGACATATAAAACGATAATCCACAAAGTTGAAGGAATACTCTACAAAGATAAGAAGGCAATATGGCCACCACTCCCACTATACATTGGCACTTATTATTTCTCAAACACTAAACAATCACAAGAGGAAGTAGATATATTACTATCGTATCATTTTGGGGATGAGAGGTTCAAGAGACATGACCCCAAAAAGGTCGTAAAAAAACATTTCAACAAGATAGGACTACCTTGGGAATACACGTCATCGCTGTGGGAAGAACAAGAGGTGCATTGTAATGCAAGGACCTATGATGATGTCACCTTCAAATGCATATGAAAATCCGTAGGGAGAGTTTCCAATGAAGAAAACGCAAGGTAAGAGATCAAAAGAAAAGAAGAGGAAGAAGCAACAAAAAAGGGATATGCCACAACTACATCTGAACAGTCAGAATCCACAAAAGAATAATAATAATAATAATAATAATAATAATAATAAGAAGAAGAAGAAGAAGAATAAGACAAAGAAGAAACAATAGCTGAAAAGAAGAGTAGAAAGAAAGAAAAAGTGTAGAAGAAGAAATTGATGTTGCTGAAAATAAAATAAATATCACCGAAGAGGCTAAAGACAAAGTCATAGCCGATGCAACAACAACAGAAATAGAGACTAAGGAAAATGAAACTTTCCAAAAGGAAGCTAAACAAAAGGAAACAATTGAGAAGGAAATGGTTGAGAAAGCAGTAGCAACAAAAGCAACAAAAAAGGAAACAAATGAAGTAGCTGATAAAGAGATTGAAGAAGAGAAACAAAAGAAGGATACAAACTCCATCTCAATAGACAACAACATTCCAAAACTTTTCATAGCAGGTGCCAGTAGTGATGCACAACTCAATAGGCTAGGTTTGGGACTTTTCACTCTATGCAGACCAAGTGAAGTACCCAACCTAAAGAAGTTTGTATACGAAAGGCATCAGGTATAATTATGGAAGAACAAGAGATGAGAGTGCCGATGACAGAAGGAAATCCAATTTTAGTCCTCACATAGACTCCCATAACATAGCATGTTAGTAAAGATCTAGTCACCATATCCTTTTTTGTATTTTCTTTCATGAATTCCATAGAGAAAAATGTTTGAAATTTGTGCCGAGAAAATTTGGAAAAGGAAGCAAGGATTAGGGTGTTGGAAGAGAAGATCCAACAAGTAAATATCGATGAAGGAAACATACAAAGCTTCAAAGCTAGCACATAAAATGTCAAAATTGAGCTGGAAGAAGCCATAATCGACATGTACACTCACCTGCACATGTTCCAGGACATAGCTGCTATCATCATAGATCAACATAGCAGGGTGCAAACTAAGCTCACACAGTTCAACACTATCCGAGAGATCATGAACATTATTGATACATGGATTTTAGAAAACCCAAATGCACCAGTTGAGCTCTATTGTCCCTCAACCAGGGAAAGAAAATTAGATGTCTATGCACTAGATCGCTGCCAGTGAGTAGGACAAAGGGCATACAAAGAAACCACTATCTCAATGGTAATCATGGATACACAAATAAATACAAGAATTGCTCAATATACGATGACTTCCCCAACTAGAGGAGCTTGTAAAAAACATTATAATGGAAGAACTGGTCGATAAGATACAAGACAACAAAAGTTGTAGACGAGGAGTCACCGAATAAGCCACAAAAGTCATAATTGATTTAATAGAGAAACATCTCATTCAACCGACTAAATTCCATACCATCATCCAGGCCTTCATGGCTACATTGACAAAATATATGCAGACTCTCGATGCCAATATAGCCATGCATATAGCTGCCCTGGAAGAGCTAGTGTACTGTAGAATCATATATTTTTATGATCAAATGGAAATATGGATAGTATACCTTCGAGACAAAAGTACATAAAAACACAAAATAACAAATTCAAAATTGCTATTATCTATACTTTATTTTGTCTTTTTTGAACTACTTCCAATTTTTTCTTTTCTTTGTACACATGTCATCAAGTAGAGGGAAGATGACCAGTTTTGTAACTATTTCCTTATGGGAATACAAAGAGTCACAAGGGAGTTAGGAACAACTATATAAATATAGGAATAATCCCACTTCGAAGGGGCTTTTCAAGATTTGTATAAACTCTATAACTCTTTTTGGAGAAAATATTTGGTTAATGAATGTTGAGAAGCCGTTAGGGCCAGCTTTCGAAAGATAGAAGACCTTGTATGTGTGGTTGTCTTTTGATGTGAACTATTTCAATTGTAATGTATGTTTTCCATGTGGGATGTAAGGATATATTATTTTATAGACTAATCTAGTGAAATTTGTGTCTCTCTTGCATTTTTGTTATTCTTTCTTAAATTTACTAGTCCCGAGCACATGAGTTGTTATGTATGTAGAAATATAATTTAGAATTTTCTAGTTATATGTATGTATGCATGTGTTCCTAACTTTGCACCTTTACTTTAACTATTTGGGTGAGGTTTCTTCCAGAGTTTAGTTTCATTTCATCTCATTTGGTTAAGACCGTTCACTCCTAGCTAGGATATGATAGGATATATTAGAAGTAGATTATATTTGTTTTTTTACATAGTCTTAATCTACATCTTTACATTGAACAACCATCCATATTAACCCTCATAACCAGTGATGGAATCCAGGCTAGAATTAGGATGGGTCTCCTAAACCAAACAATGCATAGTCTAATTGGGAACTTGTAGTGAGGACTATCCCTTACTATTGCTGGGAAATTTATCCCCGTCAACAAGTAGGAATAACATCGAGAGATGAGGCCCAATTAGACTCTTCCTCATTTGGAATAATGTTATTCTTCGGATTAATGGTCCAAAAACCGTTCGTTGGGATTTAAGATTTTGTTGATTTTATTCATTGGTCTTTTCTATTTTTTGGAAAGGTTTTTCTCATAATATTTTAGAATATGATTATAAATGGGTGGTTCAAAAAATTATTTCTATTAACCGATCTATCCAAAGGGAACACACAAAATAAAACAACTCTTCTTAAATCTAGGTTCTTAAAAGAACTAAGGTAACAAATAACAAATCAATTGATACATATATTTTCCTTGGAAATAATTCTTTAGAAAGGCAACATAACAATCATCACATGTGCATGAAAGTAACTTGGTTAAATACCTGTTAGTTATAAATAAATGATTTTAAATTCGTTGATCGTTAGAGTTAAAACCTTGAAATATATTAACATGTAGATTTAAACGAAAATATGTGAAATCGATACAGAAGAGATTCATTTACAAGATAACTTGGCCAAAAAATATATTACTAGACATCGATACACGAATGATCCAATGTACAACAATCCAAAATGTAAACACAGATCACACGATTGGTTTCCAAATCAATTCCAGGCCCTAACGAAGCTTCCTATTAACTGTTGAAATAGTTATTGAATTCAATAAACATAAAATCGATCGAATGCAAAAATCCCCTTTATTTCAAGCAAACTCCTTTATTTACACAAATTAATAACTGAAATAAACTTCCACTTTAGTGGCTTAAAATAGATAACTTCCAGTTTGAGTCATGATGACTTAGATGATCTGGGGGTTTTCGGGCTTACATGCCCATCCACATAGTTGACCCACTCCCTGAAGAGTCTAGTGCAACTATCACCTAATGGGAATTTGTGTTGGTCCATTGGCATACTCAACTCGATTTTTCTATCATGAAATCAAAGGGTGCACTTCTACATTTTTCTAGTTAACTGCTCCATCCGATGCACAACCTTGAATTGGATGACAACGTATCTTTGCACATGCCTTTTCTATATAGTGGCGATTCAACCGATCTACTCTTTGTACTCATCAACCAACCACTGTAGGTTAGTATCTACCTCATTGATCAACCAAAATTCAATAGGGGAGACACAAGTTGGAATTTGGAAATCTACCATCGATTGATTCAATTTCTCTTAGACCCGACAACAACATTCCCATTCTTCATCAACTTTGTCTTCGGGCTCATCCACAATTTTATCCCAATGTTTAGTTTTTAAGTAAATTTGAGCCAACCACTCATTTGATAACAGTTCTATATGATAGTCTTCTGCTTCCTTGTCCTTCTATACCACCTGGATGAACTTAACTTTCTCCAAGGTGCTAGTTCCCTTATCGACCCATCGATGTAATTCTTTATAAGTGAAACCAAACAACAAAGACTCTTATTGCAAGGATACTATAGGCATTATCAAGTCCTCTTGCACCTTAATACATCTATAATTAATTTTGATTAAGTCCTTTTAAAATTTTGTCACCTCGCCAACTTCTTGGTGATACTAAACCTGATGTTTAAGAAAAACAATTTCCACCTTGGCATGCTCTAGTTCTCTTTCTTCCCTCAATCCTTTATCATAAGAGGCATGTGAGATAGATAATCCTACTAAGTAGAGTTGGCTCATCTTAGCCTTCTTGGTATCTACAATTACTTCTTATGTGGTGCTTAGTACACTGCTATCCAGTGAGACTTTCCTCTTTCTGTGAGTTCTTTTAACTATTGATTTCTACTTTTTGTCTTAAACAAAAGACTATAAGTCAATTGCCTCCTCAAATGGATGATGGATGGGATGATCAACCCATGAAAATATGTTTATCAAAATCCTAGGATAATAGAAGTGCTTTGATATTGGGTCATGAGTGAGTTCCTCCCTTGCATCTCTTTCTAGATGGATGGACTTTTATGCATTGGTGACAATTTCCCGAGTCTCATTTTGGGTTTCCTCATTTGTTTGTTGTCACAGAGATGATAAATTGATTGGTAAACTCTCATCTATTTTCTCATCCTTTACATCATCCTTTGGAACTTTCTTAGAGGTAGTGTTGATGTCCTTCTTTTCTTCTTTACCCTACTCTATATCAACTTCACTTGTATCATTGTCATGATCAAGATTGTTTTGAAACTCAGTATTCCTCACAATACCATTGTTCTAATTGTCTTGTTGCTCATCATTCTGGTTGCTTTCACCTTATTGTCCATATTTACTTCTTCCTTTTCCTCCTAGTGAGGACACCTCTTGGTCCTGCTCAACATGTGAGCCTTGATATGACTCATTACTGTTTGAAGAAGTATCACCTTTACCTTGGTGAGAGGAATCATTCTTGCCTAAGTGGAAATCATTTGTCTCTTCACTCTCATATTTCTCTGTTTCTACCTTCCGCTCCTTTGATTATATTACTGAAGCTTCCTCTATACCGGGGTTTTCATTGACAACGAGGATAACAAATTATTCCCCTTTCTTTTATTCTCCTTCCATATCAATGATTTCATTAGGATTCATTATAGTAGTTGGTATTCCTTGCCCCTTATCATCCTTCTACTCATGTTATACCCTGTCTTTCTCCAATCGCTCCAATTCTTATTTCTTATGTTGTCTCTCCTACTCTTACTGAATCCTTTTCATCTCATCAACTTGTTCCTACTCTTGCATAATATTCATTTTTTGTTCTTTCTGTTAGGCATGCTCTTCATGATCTCTTTTCCTCTATTCCTTAAATGCCCACTCCCTTTTCTTCTTCTGTGCTTTCTTTCTTTTCTCAACTACTGCTTCCTTTGTTGCATTTTCCTCTTCCTTCTTCCTCTATTCTTCTTGGAGCCTTCTTTCCTCTACCTTATTTCTAACAAGGATTTCTATTATTTATCTTCTAAGAGCTCTTCCTCTCCTCCTTATTTCTCTTTACCAGACCCTTTGTTGGAGGAGACTCCATCATTCACCATTTTGATCTCTTCTTCTATAAATAGAGAGGAAAATATGGTCACATTTAGGTTGACTCTTCTCTTTTTCACCCATTTCAGTCTTGGTCATTCTCAGTGAACAATTTTTCCTCCCATTTCTCATGAAAACAAGGCCATGTTAAAACCACTTTCTCTGCATGTTACATAATTAGTCCTTTGGGACCATGTTTTCTGAAACTCTTTGTCGTGAACCTGTATTCCAAGTGTACTTGTCCTTCTTACTTCGCATGCTTGGAATAATTAACCACATAGTGCCCTATTTGAAAGTTGTAAGGAATAAATAATCTCTTCTTATCCTTCACCAGGGTAGCATTAAATCCTTACATCATTGTCTGATAACAAATCTCTACAATGACTAATCTGTCAATTACATATACATGGAATATGTGTGGTGGAATAATGGATCCATAAATTATTAAATAGGTATGGAGTCTCCTCAAAGTACCAATTTCCAATGTAGATCAAAGTATTCTTCACTTTCTTGGGGTGTCTGGTGAACTCTTGTCCAAAAATAAAGAAATAGATCCTAGGTGTGAAAACATCACATATTTGAGAGTAATACCTCTTGTACATGCTTTCCCAGAGCATATTGAAATACTCATGGATGGGCGGTTCATAAACCTACCAACTAAGTGACAACCTAGGGAAGGAATTATATGCACATAACACATCTAGGAGGAATGAGACCACATAGAAAGCAGGTAGATCTCCTAGCTTTGGGGACTGTTCTCAAGCAATATTCAAACTTAACTGTTTAGAGATAACGCCTCCCCAATTAAAATTTTTACCCCACATCACCATAGAATATTCCAAGGGAAACCAAGCTTCGAAAAATTGAGAGAAATTCCTTTCTCCGTACAACTGACATAGGAGGATCATGACGTATATATAGGGTTCCCTTAGGCTAGAGATGACATACTTAGCAATGGATATTTTGACAAATTTTATGGCTTCCTTCCACTAGATTTTCAATATTTTATTGGTGTCATATTTCTCATAGAAAGAAATTATGAAATCATTTGTAAGGGACTCATGAGGGTCTTGAAGTTTGTAGCAAATGACCATGTCTTGAGGAAGGAAGGAACCTATACATTCTCCCTGTTCATTCACAATATTACAATCACGAGATTTGGTGTGACTAATGGCACACTCCATTAATTATATACAAGGCATAACATGCACCTTGACATCAACAAAGTGTAGCATGGACCTCTTTATTGTAGGAAAAATGGTATCATCTACCTCTCTAAGTTGCAAATCACTATGCAGGGTTGATTATGGGTAGTCATCATGGTTGAATTTTGTATAAAGGTTGTTACAGAAAGGGATTTTCAATCGTGTGGAGGTATCACTCCCTTCACAAGGCTCGATGTCCCAAAACAATGGGACTATGTTGGAAATCTTCTTCAGGGGAAGAACAATAAGGGGTTCTGTATTCTTGGTCATCGGGGCTTCTTCTTTCTGCATAGGTGCAAAATTGGAACCTACCCCAACATCACTAGACCAAGTCCTCGACCTCTTGGGCATCCTATGTGTTATCTCCTCAAATAAATTAGTTAATTTAATTTGATTAGGTGTTAGGTTGTTATTAGAAAAAAAACATTTCTAAATTTTTTAAGGCTCATTTTGAAGAGCTTTAAGCTTGTAATAAACTTTGAAAAACATTTGATTTTGTTTTTATTTCAAAAAACTCAAAATATAGTTTTCGGTGGCTAAGTGCCTTTTCAAAAGGGCTTCTAAGCCACCGAAATGCCTAGATTTCGGCGGCTTAAACGTGAAATTTGGGGCTCTGCTAGCCATCGAAATCGCAGGGAGATTTGAAACGGTCAGCACGTCTTAGTGAAGTGTTATGATTGCAGTTAGCCATCGAAAAGACAGAGGAGCTGTCGAGTATGAATTGGTAAGAGGTGTTTAAGAGTTATTATGATTATGATTTGATTTATCTAATCCTAAACCCTCCAGATCTTACACCTGTCCTAGGAATTATGATCTAAACTCTGCGTATCATGACTTGATCATTTTAACTCTAAGTTTCACGAGATCACATGGTCTTTGTACTTCCTATCCTTCGAGGTTTATCAAGTAATCATTATCATTTCAAATCCTAATTACCCTCTCACATCCCTCAAAATCAGGGCTTGCCTTAATCATATTTCCCATTTCTTACCTATGTCATAGCTGAGCACAAACCTCCCTGATTCTACGCTATGTCTATCTCCTCCCAAGCCCGAATTTTTCAATTTGCAGGTACATGAGAATTATAGAAAATGAAGAGAGGAGGACCAACTCTCAGAAAAGAGCTAGATGATATCTGCTATCTTGATTCACACCCTAAGGTGTGCCAATGCTTCAAGGACGTGGGCTGTTACAGACTTTGTGAGAAGTTGCAGAGTTCTCACCAGCAGGTGACAAAAGAATTTGCTTTGTCATTCAATGGAAGAAAGGCAATAATTGGAAAAGAGGAATTCTAGGTAGATGAAGCCCTAATATATGTGTTACAGAGTTTCCAAAAATAGGTGAGAACTGGTTCAAAAATACTATCACCAAGGATGTAGAATTTAGATCTTACTTGAAGCCAGAACACAAGTGTCTCATATGAAAGAAGGACATTCCTATGTCCTATCTTGAAGAGAAATGACAACACCCGTTGAAATCAATTCTTTTCTACATAACTTGTGAAGGTAGATATAATAGGGTGATGATCTACCATTTCAAACTGATGAATCACTTCACTGGTAGAAATCTCCTCAATCTACCTTATTATCTCCATAAAAACTTGACTAAGATGGCTGATCAAGTCAAAGATAAGCCCAGTAAGGTTGAAGGTAGACTCTCTCATCACGGTTTGATCAAACTCCTAATTTGTGAACTGCTGCAGAGAAGGAACAAGGATTGGGGCCATTTCTTATTTTGGAATGAGTTTGAAACTGATGCACAGCCAGAAAACAAAAATAAGTCTTGTACTTCCAGAAGTGGAAAGAGGAAGAGGAGAGATATCTCTCCAGTGGCAGCTGAGCAATCTACCCCATCTTCTAAGCCTAAGAGGGATAAGAAGAAACTATACTTCATCCAGGAGACAAAGAAAGGAAAAGCTTCTCCAGAGGACAAGAATATCCTCAACCTCTCCTATACAGATTCAGAGGAGGAAGAAGAGCAGGTTGTAGTAGAGTATGAGGATCTTCCATCACCTACACCCAAGGAGGATGAAGGCCAACAAGTTGTAGAGACCTCATCTAGCAAGCCAAAGTAGTCCAGATCTCAGAAGATCAACCAGTTCCTTAGGAAGGTATATGAACTTGAGGTTCTTGAAAAATAAATCAAGAAACATAATGAGGAGTTGACAGAAAGAAATGTTGAATTATATGATTACTATCAATATATTCTTGAGAAATATGACAAAATCAAGGAAATAAACAAAATGCTAATGAAAGACAACACCAAGCTGTACAGAAAGGTTAGGTTGTTGAGATTGTAGACAGTGCCTTCAAAACCTCAGCCTCAAGCAAACCTTGACCTAGAAACCCTAGAAGAGGCAACAACTAGTTTTGCTGATGTACCAGAGGCATTTACCAAGAATGATGAAGAACCAGACACTGTTCAAGCTGTTGTAGCCTTAGAAGAACAATCCTGAAGTTTTAGAAGCCACGAGATAATGCATTTTTGCAATTTTGTGAATTGTTTTTGAAACAAGATTTTTGGTGGCTTATACAAAAATTTTCAACTATCCTTAGCCACCGAAAGCTCCACTTTAAGTGGCTAACATGATTGAATTTTGCCTCTCCTAGCCACCGAAAGAGTAGGCAGGGTAGAAAGGCACTATTTTTGCACAGATCCGAGTTTCTTTGATCCAGTTGCCTCAAGGATGGTTTCTAATGATAGATAATAATTTAATGCATCATTATCAAGGTTCTATTCTAATTTTGGAGGTGCCTAGCAAGGTGGAAAGGTTGAATTGGTTACCTATTTTTTTGGGCAAAAAACTGTCTTTTTGCCAAAGGTGGCAATTTTGACTTATCCCACAGCCTATGAAGATCTACTGTAGCTGTCGAAGACTTTGAAGGCCAGGAAGACCATTGAGATAAGATATTGACCAAGCAAATAGGATCTTTTCCTATTTCCATGTATCAGTTTTTGACTTTCTATTTCAAGAAAATTTGATCCAGTTTTCTAGGATCTAGATGTTTGTTGTAAAGGATAAAAATCCAAGAATATTTGATGAACCAAGGGGTTTGAGTATGGAGACTAGACCATGCTGATATTGTACTGAGACCTTTTACATATAATACAGATCACAAGTTCCTTTCACTGTTTATGTCAGATTATCATCTTCTCTCTCTTTCTGTGCTTGACTGATTACTATTATCTAAGTTTATCTAGTTGCAAATTATTGTCATCTCATTGGTCAACTCATAAACTCTGATTTAATAAGTAATCTGTGCTATATTTATTCAACCCATCACACATCTGATTTGGTTGATAGATATAGACTTTCTTCACCCACCACTCAGTTACTCATCTGATTATACACTTTTGAAAGAATTGTCTCATCTAATTATATTACTAAGTGTATTAAGTGTGAGCCAGTAGTTTATGTGTCCCAATTGATCCAACCTACACAAAAAACCTAAACATATTTTAAGTTACTAGGCTTCTTCTACCTACAACCTGAGAAGGACTACTGGAGTGATAACACTATGCATGAGATTTTTCTTGGGAGGAATCACGTCTACATAAAAACATTGATGATCAATAAACATCCATTAAAAATTCCTCAAAAATACATACCATACAACACAACATACATGTATCAAGCAACATCGTTCTTTGAAGGAGTGGAGCTTACCTGACAAAACTCTTTCAATGTGTAGTTACTATTGAATTGGGTTCCTCTATAATAGAGAAAATAAAAGTTGTTCCCTCAATTTGTTAGCAAGAGGTAAATAAACAAATGCACTTGGTCGATAATACACTTGACTTATGCAAATAATGTAGCAAGCTCGAGGGGGAAATGTGTTTTAAAATCCAAATCTTGAAGTGATGAGAGTGATCTCTAGAAAATAATGGCATTTAAATGCAGTGGCAATACCTCCACCGACCTTTGATGGTTGAGTTGATATGAAGATGTGATCATACAGTTTTCAAAGTCACTCAACTTGGCACGCAGTGGTTTGGTCGTGTTTGGGTGTTATAAAGGTTTATTGCATACTTCAACAATGATGCCAATCTTATTATAGATACTCATATAAGGTGACCTAAAAAATTTACGTGTGAAGGTGATGTGGAGATCCAACATGGTGTTGAGAGAGGATGTATCGATTCCTGGTTTGAGGATTTGTTTGTTAGTGAATCGAGGGACCCACTTAGTCACAAGGTGACCAGAGTACAAGATAAAAATATGACGGATCAGATTTAACTGTGCTTTTATTATCGAATGATCATTATCGTGCGAGTAAGAGTTCGTCGACATCGGGTGAGGGCGACTATGATAAGGCATTTCAACGTGGTGTTGAATTAATGTGGTGATGGTCGATTGGATGATGAATGTAATGACGTGTTGAATAATCCTATGGGATTGAGGGGGGAAGAAAAAATATGATCATAGAATCAACGGTTCATATTTGATTGTTGATGTGATTGGACGGTCTATATCGTCCGCAGTAGAGCATCTATCAACCCTTAGGTGTAGGAGAGTGAGGGTGCTAAGTAGAATAATTGACCGATTCGTTTGACAACTGATCGGTAGGGAGGGAAAAAAACCATTGGATCATAAGATCGATGGAATTGATGCACTTACCTGGTCTAATCGAACATCTATAAACATTTGGAGAAGACAACTATCTGCCATCGGGTGTAAGGGGCACATATGTTAGATGGAGAATATTTCTGATTCGAGTGATAGTTGATGATTCATGGTGTGAGCACTATCCCATGGGATAAACCAATTATGTGAAAAACATTGATGATTGATGAATGTGATAATCAAGTTATGACGTTTCAACCCAAAATTTGGTATGGATGATGATGTGGCAATGCCACTTGGAAAATGATGTGGCAAGAATGGATCGTTCAGTCCAAAAGTGATCTAAAAATGAAGAAGACTTGAAAAACTTGAATAATTATTGCAAGTGAAATGTTATGTGTTTAAAGCAACCGGATCAATTTTCAACACATAATTAAGGATTACTTATGTAAA
>JZKD02S1686895.1:81083-91777 GCA_000966675.3 Picea glauca
TCACCCCTCTCCGGGCTACATCTCCTGGTCCAGCTTCCAATGGATCATTATTATTAAATTGCTCAAAGTGCTCAAAAACATGCCTTACAATTCTCAAAATGACAAACCGACTGCTTCAATGGCTTCCTAGCGTCTCAAAACCCCTGTCTGGGCTCTTTTGGCACCTGAAACGGTCGAAAAATGAGAAAGATATGCCTCCTTGAAGTCTCCTTCTCCAACTTTCTATCTCTGGTTCTACAAATTGTACTCCTCCTTGAGAAAACCTGGCTCACACGCTCATTTAAGCGTAAAAACTCAGTCCTGTACGCAACCGTGCATCGGTACAAATCGTAGGACGATTAAGGGCGCGCCAGCCCCTAACCGCCTCTGCGTCTGGGCACATGGCGCATAGGACCTTGGGCTAGGCACAAAAGTAGTTTAACCATTATATAACTCCTGGGTGGTTAACCCACCGGTCAAACCATACACGCACTTAACCAAAGGTTAAAAAATTCCCGCGCGCATGTTTTAATACAATGGCAAACATATATATATGCATTGTAATACATTGCAATACATTGCAATGTAATACATTATAATGCGCGCGCGCCAATGGTCGGGTTTTAAAATATATATGGGTCATATGTATACGATGAGACCGCGGGTCGGGGCTTAGCCCCGACCCGTCCCCCTTTCCATTTGATACAACCTTCAAACTTAAATATAAAGGCGCCAACCCATATGACAAGGAACAATGGGTGACATAGTGGTTAGTGGAGGCTTTACAAAGTTTGTGCTATGGGAGGTCCAGGGGTCGAACCCCGTGGACTCCCAATACAATTTTACATATAAACATAATGAACAAAGAATGAGCGACACGTGGCACCCTCAGGTTGGGCCACATGTCCTCAGATTATTTGCCCAAAATGGACACGTGTCAACACCGTACTCGCCTAAAAATTGACCAACCAAAATCCACCACATCATCGAATGGTACGACCCTGCCACGTCACTGTACGGACTGTACGGATAGGTACAGTCATCATCCAAAAATTTTGCCTGTTTGGCTTGGCGGAAAGATCGCGATATCTCCTCCATACAGACTCCGTTTGCGAAAGTAAATATACCACCAGAATCAGGAAGACGAGACGAACGTAATGGCACTTTTTTTGTCGCATTCCGAGCACTTTGAAAATTGAGCAAAATTTGATATCCTGATAAAAAAGTGAAGCGTACGGTGTATGATGTGGAAATGGTACAACTATGACCTGACACTTTATGTGGCATTCCAAAAATCCACAGATGGATTCTTTCTTTGTTACTCATGAACCACTAAGATTAAAAGTTGACTTTGATCGAACAATGAATATTGATTAGGTCTTGAATTTTCACTCTTATGTCCGATTGGCAGAATCATACCAAGGCTTTGATATCCACCTGGCAATCGCATCGGGCGATGCAGGGAAAATGTGGCATAATTATTAGCGTGGTGAATGGACCGATGCCTGATGGCCTCATTAGCTGTCGGGTGAAAATGATCAATTTAACAACTTTATTGAAAATATGTCGTTTTCAAGTGACCCGATGCCTCTGTCGACCCAAATTATCTAACAACCATTTTCTCAAAGATTCATGCGTTTATGCTTGTGTTATTCAACCAATTATATTTTGAAAGTGTTTGTCTCCACTTTGGGTTTGGGGCAAGCTCACTTTACTTGTTCAAACGATCGAAGAAAATAAAACTTAAGAAAAAATCAAATAAAATCAAGGAAACCAAAAATTCTCAACGCTGATGGATTCCAAGAAACTAAGAAAAAATTAGAAGCGGTACCCTCAAATCTTTTGGAAATTTCGAGGGTGTGTTGAGTGCTCAACAAGTTGGTAACATGATAGTATGTTGTTGCAACATGGATTTATACTATTTTTTTTTTGTTTTTTTGCACTGGTGTTTTTTTAAGATATCCTTCCCATGTTGGGTGTAAGAGTAGCTTGTGTCTCTAATTGCTACCAATGATCCAACTGTGATGTCTTAGTATCATTTTTGGCTGTCATTTCTATAAAGTTCCATTCCATTAGTGTTTGTTTTGTTGTAGAAATTCTCTCTTATCTTCTTAGATATTTTATAGATCATTTTTATTGTGATAATACTTTTCTTCTATTTTGTGACATCGTGTTGGATGTTGGTTGTAGTTTTTTATTTTTTAGTAGTGGTTGTTTAATAGTTTTGAATTAGCCTAGTTATTTATTCATAATGAATGGCGAGGAATTGGAGTTCAATAGTCTCACAAGTGGGTGCACTATGATATTCATTGCCTTGAACCACACATTATGTTATTCAGAAGGTCTTTTGATTACCAACAAAACCACCAATAGAGGACACAACAAAATTTATGACCCGTTGTTCAAACTTGATGGTTATAAGTTGTAAGTAATTTGATTTAAATGAACACTAATTTATAAATTGACTTCGATAAGTTCTAATTGATTTGATTTAAATGAATATTAATTCATCAATTAATTCTTCTATTGATATTCAATCAATCGATTTCTCTTAACTAAGTCCATCTATGTATCTATGTGATTATGTGATTCTTAGGTGGCAGAAGATTGAAGTATTTCTTCCAACTAGGTTTATGGAATTATGATGAAAGTCCATTTTCCCATTTAACAAACTTCTACTATTTGTGAATGCATGCTTGGCTTGTGAAAACAAGATATTTTTTTGTGAAATTTAGATTGCTTGTGTTGGATTACTAAGAGGGGCGGGGTGAATCAGTAATAGATCAATTATTATATTTTTTAACCAAATAATCCGAGTGTTATATCAATGTAGATTTATCACCCAATAATGAGCAATAAAAAATGAACAATCGTACACATACACAGTACACCAGTGTTTTACGTGGAAACCCAAAGTGGGAGAAAACCACATAATGCTTTTTCTTATATGTCTTGAAGAATTACATTCATTGGGAGCACCAACTTCCTTTGTTTTCCAGCTGCAACTGGAAGGAGGCTCCAACCCCTTAGTTTCTAAGGCTACAACCTGAGGGAAGCTCCAACTCCACAATTCTCTGGCTACAACCAGAAGGAGGATACAACCCCCTATGTTCTCCGGCTACAACCAGAAGGTGTCTACAACCACCTGTCCTTGCCCTGTCCAACCACCCTGAAGTATAAGTAGAATGATGGAACCACTGTCACTCTATCATTGTGAGATATACTACTGTACAACTGTATCAACCTGTACCACTGACCTGTATCCAACCTGTACAACTCCCCTGTAATCAATTTGTACTTGAAGTGAACATGTATCAACAAAATAAAATAGGTACGAGACCTGTAGTGTTGCAGCCCGCGTATGTATGTTCCCTATCTGTTATGCAGTCCGCGTATGTACACCACCTAACTGTTATGCAACCTGCACATGCCTTCTCTTGAAAAATTCTGACCCTCTATAACTTCTTTCACATAGATCTGTAACCTGTCACTGTATCCAAACTGTAACTATACCCTGTGCATGCATCCTCATACATAATCTTTACTCAAGGAAAATATGTCTCTCTCTAGTCATGTGCCATATAGGTGTGTGTAATCATGAACAAGTATAATATCCCTCACATGATATTAGTCATCAAACCCTTTCTGATATTCAACTTCTCAATACATCAACCACTACACAAATACAAGCTCTCAACCATGTACCATAAAAACCCTTAGACATATGCCAAGAAATACAAGATGTGCCTCACAAGAAGTATCAATGATAAATATGCTAGCACTGTATTTCTGTAGATCTGACTTATGCAAAAGATCCCATGTAGCCAATAGTCTCTCTAGGGAGAATCCTCAAATCTCCATTGCTATTCCTCATGCATACATAAAAATCCAACTATTCATAGAAATAAGACATACCTTTTGAGCCAATGGATGGATCTGATGTATCTAAGAACTTTAGACCTTCCTGTGAGCTTGATCTTAGAATATAGAACCTCTACATCTTCATCTTCTCAATTTTCCATGGCTTTACCAACATGTACTCACCCTATACACAACTAGCCCGTGTACGTACAGACCCTATACATAGACATCCCATGTATTGTATGGACCCTATACACAGACAACTCGCGTACACCTCAAAAAACAGGGTTTTTTTTTGTATTCGCTGTAATTCCAAGAATTTCACCGTCAACCCTTCGTGCTACCTCAGACCTTCACTACTTCATATGTATCCACAAGTATTTACAATAAGCCTTACATAATTTTTTTTTATATATACAATATGTACAAGTGTGTCTTTAATGAGTGAGATTTGCCTCTTATTTATATCTTCATGTAGCATTACACTTTCCTTATTTTAGGGAGTTCTCCATTCAAAATCATTTTTTTTGCAAACGCTTTGACTCTTGGGGACTTCTCTAAGACTCATGAGGGTTCTCCAACTTCATGTGGTCATAACTCTCTAACCGTGAGGAGTTATGTGATGTTCCACATACCACCAGAAATGGCATGACAAGCACTATTTGTTTAGGATAGTTTCACCGACAAATTCACTATCCTTCAACTCATTATTCCAAAATTAAGCATGGGTTCTCTAACCATATTTCTAGGATAACTCAATCCACAAAGCGTCTTCCTGTGAGGGATTTCACCACAAGGGGACCACTTTGGAGTTCATCCATCTGTACTTCTTATCAACCATGAAAATACAATAATGAATGATCTTTACATAAAATAAACCTGGGTCCATTACCCAAGCCTTTGTTCTACCAGGCTTTCTTCAAGGGTTGACATCAATGACAACCAACCTTAATCAACAATACCCCCCTTTGACATTGATGCAAACACTCTAATGCAAAACTAAAATTATGTCATGCAATACTGAAGTCATATCACTCATGCTCCCCCTGGAAACATGCCTTTGTCCTTTGCAGCTCTGTCACAATTTCTCCCCCTGGAACCATGCATTTGTCCTCTGCATCTGATGAATCTACTCCCCCTGGAAACATTCCTTTGTCCTCTGCATCTCTGTGACCATTGATCCCCTTGGAACCATGCCTCTGTCCTCTGCATATGATGAATCTCTCCCCCTTTGTCATCAATGGAAAAGGTATCTATCCATTCAGGGTTGCTCCCCCTGACTGAATTTTCCTCTTTATGGTGCTTCCTCGTGTACATCTAAGACATATAAGATAAGAATTCAAAAGCATTCATTTTGGAGTAGAAATAACTCCGAGTCTTTGGTGAAGATTCTCAAAGGCTTACCGTGGAATTGGTTTTGTAAAGATGTCTGCCACTTGTTCTTTTGTGCCCACATACACAACTCTGATGTTCTTTTCTGCAACCTTCTCCCATAGAAAGTGATACTTGATTGGAATGTGCTTTGTCTTGGAGTGCATCACAGGGTTCTTTGAGATACTGATAGCGCTTGTATTATCACAATAGATTGGAATGGGCTCATCATACTCAACCTGTATATCTGTCAGAGTTTGTTTCATCCAAAGAACCTGTGTACAACATGATGCTACTGCAATATACTCTGCCTCAGCTGTAGATAAAGATACTGATGATTGTTTCTAGCTTAGCCATGATACTAAAAACTCACCCAAGTAGAACGCTGCTCCACTGGTGCTTTGTCAGTCATCAATACAACCTGCCTAATCTACATCTGTGTAGGCAATAAGTGATAGATCCTTTCCTTTTGGATACCATAATCCAAACTCTTATGTTCCTTTGAGATATATGAAAATCCTCTTCAATGCTAATACATGTGATTACTTTGGTGCTGCTTGAAATCATGCCACCTGTCCAACTGGCTACATTACATCTGGTCTGGATGCTGTCACATATAGTAGGCTGCCAATCATTGACATGTATTGCCTCTGATCTGTGGGCTTTGAGTCATCATCTTTGCTCAACTTGCAACTAGTTTGCATGGGAGTGATAATTGGTTTGCAATCTTCCAATCCGAACCTCTTTAGCATTTCTTTGATATACTTGGTTTGAGAAATAAAAATTCCTTGGTTGCTTTGACGTATCTAAAGTTCCAAAAAGAAGGATAGCTCTCCAAGTAACAACATTTCAAATTCATTCTGCATATCTTTTGAAAATTTATGACTTAACCTGTCATCATCACTACCAAAAATAATATCATCAACATAAAATTCAATTAATAAAATATTACCTTGACTTACCTTGATGTAGAGGTTGTTGTCTGCACTTCTTTTTATAAACACTACCCGTTGTAGATACTTATCCAGTCTAGAGTACCATGCTATAGGAGCCTATATTAGACCATACAAGGCCTTCTTTAATTTACACACATAATCTGCATTCTCTGACAACTTAAATCCTTCTGGTTGTTCAATGTAGACTTCTTCTTCAAGTTCCCCATTCATAAAAGCTGATTTTACATCCATCTGATACACTTTAATATTTTTGGAGCATGCATAAGCTAAAAGCAAACAGATTGCTTCCATTCTGGCAACTGGGGAAAATGTCTCTTCAAAGTCGATTCCTTCAACCTGTGCATATCCTTTACATACCAATCTAGCGTTGTTACTTGTAACCTGTCCATCTTCATTCAATTTATTCCTGAAAACCCACTTTGTTCTGATCACATTCTTATTCTTTGGTCTTGGAACCAATTCCCAAGTGTCATTTTTCTCTATTTGATCCAATTCTTCATCCACAACCCTTTTCCAAAATTCATCCTTGCTGGTTTCTTCAAAATAGTTTGGTTCAATTGTAGATGAGAGTAACAGGTGTGTTTGTTCTAGTGAACATATTCTTCTTCTTGTAACACTCCCTCGGCCTTAATCCCACTGGCTGGGCAAACACTACTGTGCAGAACAATATCATTCTCATACTTAATTAATAACATGCATTGAAATCAAATTAAACACATTTATCTCAGAGTAAACACAAGATTACTACTAACATAAATAATCCCTGGCATTAATAGTAATTCATATGCACAAAAAAATACATGATACATATAAGCATCATAGGCATGCAAAATATAATATTAAGCATAAGGTGTTACTTATCTTTGAAACCGTGGTAATTCCACTAACTAGGTGTAGGCCTTCCATGAAACTCCCAGCCTTAGACCACACTGCTCATCACTCTTAGCAGTAGGTCACCCCTGAGCTAGGACTAAGCTCCACCCAAGGCAAGGAATCCTAGTCTAGGCTGAGGTTACAGGGAAAACTGCACATAATAACTGGAAGGATTCTTCCCAGAATGCCTTCTTACCCCCACTACTAACATAATATCATTCCCCACATGCCTGTTCCGCCCAGGAGTATACACCTTCACAAGCACAGTCCATCAGTGCTTCACCTCCCTCTCTGGGCCTTGGCAACAGGTCGGATCAGGAATTCTTAGAGCTCTGAAGCTGGTGCTGGACTCTCTCTAAGGAAAAACCACTTCTCAACAGACTCTCTCACCTGGAGGGAGTTTCTTACAGGCCTGACAACCTGTTTCCTTCAACTTGATTTCCAACATAGTCGGGCAACCACGAGGCTCCACATGAACATACAATGGTCCTCAAGCCACACGCAGTCAAGCACTGCGCGACCACAACAGTCCACTAGAAACATAGACACATGCTTCCCAAAACTAGTGACAAACATATGCTACATCATAACAAGGATGAGAAATTACAAGACATTAGATTTTTCCCAACCAACAATACAGGACAGACTCACGACTCAGGTTTCGGGGATGTGTGAGGGTGTACAGAGATCCCACACAGAAACTTAACGGTTCAGGTAAGGATTCCCTAGAACAAACACTGAAATAGAGGTCAATCCTGAACACCCGCGAGTTCAGACAAAGGATGGAGAATCAGAGGTCGAACACAGACTTGACAGTTTTTGACAGAGGGTGTACCGGCTCCTCCAGAAATCAACACATGCCTTTTTTGTTTCAGAGTTCTGTGAGGGTATTCTTGCAGAGGTCATACCAAATTCCCGGTTCAAATAGTCGATGAAAGAATGGAGGAGGAACCCCCATCACGACTCAACTCAACAGTTTTAACTGCATGCGCTTGGGTTGACACTTGTCACCCATGAAGCTCGTTCCTTCCCATTCGGAAGTCACTCGTCCTTCCAAGGAACTTAGGATAAAACATATATTTCACATGGATTTTGGAATAATATTAAAATATTATTCCCAAGGACTTAAGCCCCTAGGCTCAACACTTAGCCTCTCTTCCCAACCTTCCAGCCCCCAATCCCTTACTCACTCTGTGGAATCTTAGTCCCCCATCACTCATTCATTGTGGTCAGTTTGCACGTAGCGGTGTCTATATCTTTTATTAATGTTCTACATGATTACATATACAAAAGCAGGCTCCTAGTCTAATAACACATAAGCCCACCAGCTTATATAAACTTGGCTCACCAGCGTATAAAACATAATTACAATTCATAATGCAAGCTTTATACTTCATAAACATGATTTAAAACAGGGCTCGACCTTGGGGACATTACAATCCCCTCCCCTTATTTTTGCACTGTCCTCAGTGCAACTTTACACTGCATCTACAAGCTTTTCAAAATTTTCAAAAAGATGCGGGTACTCTTCCCGCATGACATCTTCATGCTCCCATGTCACGTCCTCAGGACTGTACCAAGTCCACTGTACCTTTACAATCCCTATAGCTCGATTATGGAGCTGTTTTTTTTTCCTGTCCAATATTCACACATGATGCACTTGCAGGACACCTTCTTATTCCACCTGAATCACATTCCAATCGATAACATGATTAACATCTGGTATATATTTCTTAAGCAATGAAACATGAAACGCATTATGTACAATCATGGATGCAGGTAATGCAAGCATATATGCAAATGGCCCAATCCTTTCCAAGATTTCAAATGGCCCACAAAATTTGGCTACCAACTTGGCGCAACTTCCCAGCTTTAGGGAACTCCTATTAGCTTTCACTTTCAGGAAAACATGATCACCCACTTTGAACTCTCTACGGGTTTTGTTCTTATCAGCACAAATTTTCTGCCTGTCCTGGGTAGCTTTCAAATTCTGCTTAATTTTTATCATTTGGTCCTCCATCTCCTTGAGAAACTCTGGCCCAACTATTGTTTTATCAATTGGATTATCCCAGCTCACTGGAGTATTGCACTTTCTTCCATAAAGTGCTTCAAATGGGCTCATCTTCAACGATGCATGATACCCATTGTTGTAGGCAAATTCTACCAAGTGCAGGTAGTCTTCCCATATTGATGGTTTGTCCATCACATACATTTTCAATATGTCTTCTATTACTCTGTTCACCCTCTCTGTCTGTCCATCAGAATCAGAATGATAAGATGTACTAAAGTTCAGATTCGTTCCAAATCCTTTGAACAATCCTTTCCAGAAATTCAAGGTGAATTTCAGGTCTCTGTCAGACACAACCGTTTTATAAATTCCGTGCAATCGTGTCACTTCCTTTATGAAAATGTCAGCAACATCTGCTGCCTTGTGAGTAGTTTTCAGTGGAATAAAATGGGCAACTTTTGTAAGCTTGTCCACCACCACCATGATCAAATCATGCAGCTTGGCTGTTTTTGGAAATCCTGTAATAAAATCCATTGTCACTACTTCCCACTTCCACTCAGGAATGGGTAAATGTTGCAACAACCCTGTTGGGTGCCCATGCTCAGCTTTAACTTTCTGGCACTCCATACATTTGGCGATGTATTCAATGATCTGTCTCTTCATACATGGCTAAAAGTAATGTCTCTTGACCATTGCTACTATTTTCTGATATCCAGGGTGCCCTACATAAGGCACATTATGCATCTCCTACAAAATCATCTATTTCAAGCACTGGAAATTGGGTAAAAAAATTCTGTTCTTGTACAAGAATATTCCATCTGTTTCCAATTTATAAATTTCCATCTTCTGTGGCATCTTACCTTGCTATAGATTGGCTACCAATTCTCTGTACTGCAGATCTACATTTGCAGCCTCCATAATTCTACTTTTAATATCAGTCTGATACATGCTAATGGTTGTAGCATGTAATTCATGCACCCTCCTGCTGAGTGCATCAACCAATTTATTCTCCTTTCGTTTGATATGCTTGATCCCAAAGTCATATTCACACAGAAATTCCATCCACCTACTTTGTCTAGCATTTAAGGTTGGCTGATCAAACAAATATTTTAGACCATTGTGGTCTGTTCTCAATTCAAATCTCCTTCCCACGAGGTAATGTATCCATTTCCTCAGAGCGTGAATGATTGTTGCCAACTCCAAATCATGAGTGGCATAATTATTTTCGTGCTCTTTCAGCTTCCTGGACTCATAATAGATTACAAATCCATTCTGACTGAGAACTCCTCCCAACCCTTCTTTACACGCATCTGTGCACACCAAGAAATCCACATTTGGATATGAAATCTTCAAGATTGGAGTGCTAGTTAAAAACTGCTTCAATCGCTGGAAACTTTTCTCACACTCTTCAGTCCACTGAAAATTTTTCTCCTTCCTTTGCAAGGAAGTGATAGGGTGAGCTATCTTTGAGAACCCTGCGATAAACCTTGTGTAATAGACCACTAGACCCATAAAGGATCTAACTTCTGCCACATTCCTTGGCACTGACCATTCTCTGATGGCCTCAACCTTCTTAGGATCCACAACGATCCCTTCTTCTGAAATAACTTACCCCAAGTAATGGATCCATTATTGATAAAATGGGC